>JAPYYR010006061.1:0-10248 GCA_030523065.1 Aphidius colemani | reverse complement strand
TTTTTTATATTTAATTTTTATTTATTATTTTATATTTTACAGAACGTTACGACACGGCCTATGAATGTGAGGGTAAACAACTTAAGATAGAGTGTGGTGAAGGCGAAGTGATACATCTGATACGAGCAAACTACGGAAGGTTCTCGATAACGATATGCAACGAACATGGCAACACAGATTGGAGTGTTAACTGTATGTCGCAAAAGTCATTCAGAGTACTTTTCAACAAGTGAGTGTCTTTTATTTTTTTAATTCAATTTTATTCTTGTTATTATTATGTTGTTCTTTGAGACATTCATTCTTCATGTTAACGTAAAACGCAAAAAAAAAATTGTTGATGTAAATAAGATCAGAGCAAGTCAATTTAATTTAAATAATAAAAAATAAAATTTCATTTGACTTAGCAAACTGGCCAATTGCTGAATCATTGAAGTTTTGACATTTTTTTTTATCACTTTTTTCTTGCACAACTTGCTCTGATCCTTTTTACGTCAGCCAAATAATTTCACAATTTTATACTTTTATCCAAAAATTCCCATCACCTTTTCTATTAAATTATTACTAACTTGGTTTTTTCTATTTTAAAATATAAAAAATAATACATGCGGTAATTGGGATAATTTCATTTTGTAATTAACATTTTGCTTGATGTATTTTTAACATGCAGATTAATGAAATTTACCAGCAAATCGTTTTTCTTATTGCAAATTATTGTTTGGTTTTTATGATGGAAATTCAATAACAATATTTCCTTATATTATTATTATTAAAAAAAAAATAAATGAAAAAACTTTTAAATTGAGGATGTTAAATTAATTGAAATATAAATAATTTTTGCTAACTTTTTTTTTTTTTAAATAAATTTGAATAATAATTTCTCTCCTAAATGCCATATTTCTTGGGAATATATTTATATTTTTAAATGTAAGCTAATTATAATGTTGTCAGGAAGACACTTTAGTTGGGTTTATTTCAAATACCTCTGTAATTGCTTGTATATATATGTATATACTTGCTTTCATTTAAACCTCGTCTTGAATTTTTTTCTTTTTTATTTTATCTCTTTGAAAACATTGAGGACTTTTCCATTCACCAAACAAAATGACGATTTAATCGACTTTCTAATTTACTCAAGAGTCTCTTATAAAAACTAATTTTAAAACAAAAGCATTTTCCTTTTCATACAAATGAATTTCATCGAAGCAGTATCAATCGGCCAGTCGATTGATCAGCCAAGATAAAAAAAAAATACATATATTCATCAATAAAAATTGGATAAATCTCATAATACAAATTATACATTGCGTTTCATGAAAACATACAGAAAGAACATTATTAAGAACAATAACAATAATAATTATAAAAAAATATATTTTTAATGATTAATTAATTAATTTATAAACGTGTGGCGTTGTCATGGATTTTGAAATTTTGTCATTAACTGTTTAATTTTATAATTCATTTATTTCCCTTTGCTGTAAAAAAAAACAAAATATTTCAATCACTCCAAAGTGTGACCCTATACTAAATTTAACACCCTTAATGCCTGCAAGCTCACACACCCCTTTAAAATAGAGCTTAAAAGCTCTTGAATGAAAAAAAATAAATAAAAATAATAATCTACATGAATTAATCAAACGAAAAATTCAATCAATTTTATATTTATTCATTCATCATTAATTCAATCATTCAATTATTCAATTATTCAATTATTAATTATTGATTATAATTTTTCAAATAGAAAAAAAAAAATATGTGCATACATGTATACACTGATGCATTTGATTGGACGTGACAATGCGTCAATGACTGCAGTTTTATTAAATATTTTTTTTTTCATTCTATTTTCGTTTATCATTTTTTTTCATCTTTTTTACTATATTATTATTGTTTTTTTTTTATTTTTTTTTTATTTTTTTGCGGTCAATCAACTGCCGAGACAATTACTGGTTGTTTGAAATATTTTGAAAAGGGTGTATACGCGTTTGCATCAATTGAGCCAGGACGATATGTGAACACGCAACCAGTCGCATATATCCAAGTTGTTTTTGCGTGTGAATTTTGTACGTTGCTGTGTATATATACTGTGTATATTAGCTATATGTATTTACATGAATAGACTAAGGGGTAATTTGTTTGCTGTTTGATATGAGGAACATGAAATTCCCGTGAGGTACATTCAGTGGTTACAGGTTACGCAGAATCGACATTCCAATCTTCCAACCACTTCCAATAATATGCCAATAGGTTTCAGGGTGTTAATTGCACAAGAATATTATCATCATCATCATTGAACCACACACATAGCTATGTAGCATATAAAAGCATTGTTGTTTTCTCAATATATTATCATAAAATATATATTGAGACTTGAAAAGATTGCTAAATATAATATTTTTTTAATTTTTTTTATTATTTATCTTTATGCGAGGAAAGTAAAATTTATAGCACAATTTCAAGCAATTACTATCTATAATCCTTTGCGTAAATGAGTTTTTTAAAAAAAAAGAAAAAAAACAATCTCATAATAACGGCAATTCGTTTAATACCTTTACCGCACATATAGGTAGACATAAAAAAAAAAATTATAATAGTAATAATAACACAACGACAAATAAAAATTAAAAATGATATTAAAATTTTATAGAGAAAAAAAATAAAATAAAAATATTATGTTGTTTTAGTTTCTCCACAACAATCGACGATTACATACAAATTAGCAAATAAAAAAAAAAAAAAACACGCTTTTTATATTAATAAAAATAAAAGATCAAATGAATTGCAATATTATTCTATATAATGTGATTTTTTATTATTATTATTATTATTTTTTAATATGCAGGGCATAATACAACGTTAAACCGCGCGATGGACATTACGTGAAATTACCAGGTAAAATTTTACTATGTGCGTTTATATTAAAATTAAAATCCAATTTTCGGTCATGTCTAGTCATGCATTTGCCCCAATATGCATGCATATTCCACACACACACACACACACACACACACACACATCTATTAAATAAAAATTTAACTCTAGATTTTTTTTAATTTAAAAAAAATATTTTTCCTCGTCTAACGCTGACTTTTATCAAATTTTCCCAGGCTAAATTGTAAAGTGGTATGTGGCACATGTTATTTAATTATACAAATTAAAATCATTAATTAGTCGATTATTTGTATATAAAATAATAGAAAACATTCAGAGTTTAATGAAAAAAAAAAAAAAAAGAAAGCTTTTTATTTTGATATCAATTGATCCAATGAATAAGTTGAGGCCTCATAAATAACATTCCCCAAGATATATATCATTCATGAACTTTGACTATGACAAAAGTCTCGCAGTATGTTGGTCTTTGATGCACCGTATGATAGATCAACATACAAAACGCGATAATGAGGATTATATACATATGCATGCATTGAATCACTCTTCATGATGATCGATAACCATTTTATCTTTTTCCTTTTGATATGCCATGTATGTATATTTATTTTATTTTATTTTATTTCATTTCATTTCATTTTATATATACACTGCAAGTAAATATATGTGTGTGTGTCTTAAACATCCGTTAGATTGTTAAGGCCAACTTGGTTGGCTCTATCATATCTCACATGAAAAAATATAATAAATAAATATAAATAAATAATAATAATAGCCGGTTTCGAATCATCCGACTCCTCTCCCAGCTTCAATTGAATAACCCAATATGAAATGACGTGTGTCCCATAATAATTTTCCATCAACATATGCTAAAACTTTACTGTGCCATTATTTTATTTATCTATTATTTTTAAAAATAAAAGTAACCACTAACCGTTGCTCTCGTTAATGCAAAGAGAACATGGACCATCAACTTTAGTCTACTTGTGTGTTGGTTATTTTTCAATGTCCAAGTTGTACATGGATATATAGATGAAAAGCCCGAGGCTTTTATTTCTCACATGAATGGTATTTTCAAAGACCTGGCTTTACTGGTTATCCCACGATCTCTCTTATTATTATCTAGCGATACATAATATACATAGACAAACCCATCTTGAATTGCTACTTCACTTCACTATATAAACTCTTTTCATTTTTTTAAATTTTATTTTATTAAATTTTAAGCTTTTTCTTTTTAATGCTAAATAAATTCACTTTGAGATGGTGAATAACAGGAAAATAAGTTGAACCAACTGATGTGGATTATACACGTATAGCTTTGATGATTATGTTGAAAGAGATTTTCAATGAGGCCATGTGTGATATACTTTGATCTATTTTAAATTTATCAGAACATTATTTTTTTTTTTTTTTTTTTTTTTATTTAAAATATAAAAATTGATAATAATTTTCATGATTAATTATTATGAGGATTTTTACTGTATATTTGATTCAAAATAAATGATAAATTTACTTGAATTATTTCGACCAATGAAAATGGGAATCTAGGATAATTACTATCAGTGCAATTCCAACACTTTGTATGTATTTTCATTGTAAAAATTGTTTTATTTACACACAATTCTCCTCGTGCACTTGTAACATTTTATTTTTATTTATTTTCCAATGTGTTTCTCTTGGGTGTTGATGGTGTTGGTGTCTCTCAACTAACACATTATTTAACAATCGTATTTCCAATTTCTGGTGATTTTATTATTGTCATAGCAACTTGTAGTAGTAACATTGACTATTCAAACAATTAAAACTGATGCTTCAAATCACAATGCCCAACAAATAAAATAAACTTTTTATTTTATTTTCTCATTAACTGTTCGGTTATTTTTTTTATCTATTATTCATCGTGACCCTCGCAGGTGTAATGATCGTCGTTCGTGCATGATGGATGTTAGCAGCAAATTTTTTGAAGAGGATCCCTGTCCCGGAACCGGAAAATACATCGAAGCACAGTTTCATTGTATAGGTTGGTTTTTATATTTCAAACAACAAAAAAAAAAAAAACATTATTATTATTTTATCTATTGTGTGTCGCTTATTGACACTGGTGCATCGAGCTCGTCATCTTGAATGCTGAAAAATTATAAACAAGAGAAAAGTATATTGCTTTAATATTTGGTTCCACTTCATTGAAGCAGACAATCCGTTCCTCATTAAATTTCCAAGATAGTGTGCCATTGATAAGTGATGCGGTTAACAAAAAAATCAAAGATATAAATAGGCCAAGTAAATATCCCTCAAGTTGAAATCGTAAATTCGTCTCATTCGTCGTCGTTCAACTCATCGAAGCATATAGATGCGCCTATATATATTTACTGTATCGAAATACCTGCCAAAGATAAAATGAATTGGGTGAGAAAGTTTTAGAGAATCCCGTAGACAAAATGAGAAAACTAGAGCCAAAAACAAATACAAGAAAAAACTATATACATGTTAATAGATAAAAAAAGATTCAAAGAGAGAAACAATAAAATAAGTAAACAAAATGAAAGAGAGTATAAAGTGTATTGTGTTCTGGCAGATGAAGCTAGAAAGTGAGGCCAGAGACAAATAAAAATCAATCGACGCGATAAAAGCCACGATTTTCATTTTACCTCTCACAGGAACCGGCAAACTACGATAATGCTTCAGCCTCTTGTACTTTTTTTTTTGGCAAACTTTAGCCCTCTCATTTCACTGCTCTCATTTTTTTCTTATCTCAACTACTTTGCTCTTTATATTTTAGTTTTTCCCCGTCTTTCTTCCGGAAAGGTTTTACGAGAAGCTGAACGTCGATACGTGGTTTGCCTCTCCAACAAGAATATGTGAATTTTTTTATCATTTTATTTTGTCTTATATATTCTCTCTCGTTGTCTCTGTCTATCTCTTAGTCCCCTTAGATCCCTTTCACGAAAAATGATGGCGTATTATCGTTGCACAAATTTTACAACGAACAGTTTTTTTTTTCCCAACGGAAAACTGTCGTGATAAATTTGGCTAAAAAAATAAAAAACATGTAAAATTGATTTCCAGCCATTTTTGTACTCCAAGGGTTTATCTGTATACCACAAGAAAATCACCGACTGAATGAAATATTGTAAATCACAAAAAACTAAATCCATGACAACATCACGTCTTTCAAATAAAAGTAAATTTGATTTTTTTTTTACTAATAAATTTTTTTCCCTCTCAATTTCCTTGTTACTTGGAAATTAAAAAAAAAATAAAGGTGTAACGATCAAAGAAACTGCAGTATCACAGCATCAACATCACATTTTGGGGATCCATGTCCCAGTACACTCAAATATCTTGAGGCCCATTATCAATGTGTATCTGGTAAGTTGTTAATTTACAATTATCGTGGCTGTCTGTTTTGATAAAATAAAAATAAAATCAAGCATGAATGGTTGTTGATTAAATTGATGATAAACGAGCTCGTATCGCCAAATGAGACCCGTTAAAGGTTTGAATAAAATGATAATAATCGTCGTCGTCGTCGTCATCATCATCATCATCATCATATAAAATATTATCATTTTGTAAAATGAAAAAAAAAAAAAAAAAAATAAAAAACTTTTTACAGCTGCAACAACGGCGATAACAACAAGACCAAGTCCAAGGTGGCTGATAACGTCTCAACCAAGTGTCTGGGGCCCATCAAGTCCAACAGTAAGACCACCACCAAGACCAACGATAGCACCATCTCAAATGCCAGCGATAACCACCCTCACTACACCAGCAATAACCACATCCCTCAGGTTAATATCATTTGATTTATCTTTTTAAATTTATTCAAAAAAAAAAAAAGTAAATTTTATTTATTACCAGTGTTATTAATAAATTTATAATTTATTACTTCAACTACAAGTATGCAAATAAATAAATAAATATATATATTTTTTTTTCAATAGTTCAACAAGCACGATGAAGACAGTGCCAGTAAATGAGAACGAGAAACAAGTTGAAATGAATCCCTCGAAGGGAAATGAAAGTCCGGTTCAGCCAGTCATGCCTATGACTACTGAGACAACTACCGAGGCTGGTTATGCTTTATGGAAAACAAGCTATTATTATTTATGTATTTTATGTTTAAATGAAATTTCAGCATCAACAAATATTCCATATGTTGATCCAAATATAAATAACAACAAATGGTATGATTATAATCGTCAATATTGTCCACCAGTAATGGCAAGAAATTTATATTGGAATGCCACAAAAGCTGGTGGTCTTTCTGTACAAAGTTGTCCAGGTGGTGCAAATGGTTTAGCACGTTGGCGTTGTGCTGTTATTGATGATACACCAATTTGGTACAGAGAATCACCAGATTTAAGTGAATGTAGATCTGTATGGTTAACATCACTTGAAACTCGTGTTATTGAAGGTGGTACAATATTAAGTATTGCAAGTGACTTGTCACTTGTTACAAATAACAGTAGAACATTGTATGGTGGTGATATGATGATAACAACAAAAATAATAAAAAATATGGCTGAAAAAATGGGACAAGATATACGTACATATCAAGATACACGACAAAAAGAAGTTAGTGTTACTGAATTATTACAGGGTGTTGTTAGAACTGGTAGTAATTTATTGGACAAAGCACAAATGGCATCATGGAAAGATTTAAGTCATCAAGAACAAATGAGAGTTGCAACATCATTATTAATTGGTCTTGAAGAAAATGCATTTTTATTAGCTGATTCATTGAATCATCAAAAGACAATTATACAAGAGGGAAAAAATATATTAATGGAAGTTAGAGTATTGGAAGCTCGTAATATTGATACAAATTATGAAACATTTCCAATTGAAGAAAATCGTGAAAAATGGTCAGCATCAAATGATCATGTTGAATTAAGTCGTCGTTCATTATTAGAAAATAGTGATGGTGGTCTTGTACGTCTTGTATTTATGGCATTTGATAGACTTGAAGAAATTCTACAACCACAAATTGAAGAAGAATCATTTGTTTTAATAAATGAAGATATTAAATCGCGTAATATTAGTAATAGAATACTCAATAGTAAAGTTATATCGGCATCATTAGGAAAAGGTAGACATATACAAATGTCGGAACCAGTTAGAATTTATTTTCAACATTTAACATCGGAGAATGTTACAAATCCAACTTGTGTTTTTTGGGATTACATTATGAGGTAAATTATTATTTATTTATCAATTTATTTATCAATAAATTTATTATTTTATTTTTGTATTTTATTAGTGCTTGGTCTGAGGAAGGCTGTCAAACACGTAAAACAAATAGCACACATACTATTTGTGAATGTAATCATCTTACAAATTTTGCTGTACTCATGGATGTTCACGCTGTGAAACTTGACATGGCACATCAGATTGCACTACAAATAATAACATACATCGGATGTATTATCTCAATTGTTTGTCTCGTTTTAGCGATACTAACATTTCAATTATTTCGTGGACTCAAGGTAACAAATTTATTGTATAGATTTAAATAAATTTAAATTTAAATTTATTTAAAATTTCAGTCTGACCGTACAACAATTCACAAGAATCTTTGTATTTGTCTTCTCATTGCCGAGTTACTGTTTGTCTGTGGAATTGGACAGACAGACCAGAGAGTAGTTTGCGGTGTTGTTGCTGGACTTTTACACTTTTTCTTTTTATGCGCATTTGCATGGATGTTTCTTGAAGGTAATAAAATTTAACAAAAAAGTCAATTTCATTTAAATTTTATGTTTATTAAATAATATTTTATTTTCAACAGGTTTTCAACTCTATGTCATGCTCATTGAAGTATTTGAAGCTGAAAAATCACGTTTACGATGGTACTACCTGGTGGCTTATGGTGGACCATTACTTGTTGTTGGAATATCTTGCATCATTGATCCATTTAGCTATGGGACTGATCGATACTGTTGGCTCAGATCTGATAACTATTTCATCTTTAGTTTTGTAGGACCTGTTATTGTTGTCATACTGGTAATTTTATATTTTTTATTTAAACTTAAACTAAAACTTGAACTAAATTAAATTATAAATAACATGGATTTTTTTATTTTTTATTTTTTACACAGGCCAATCTTGTTTTTCTTTCGATGGCTATTTATATGATGTGTCGACATGCAAACACAACTGTTACCATGAAGAGCAAAGAACATTCACGACTCGCAAGTGCAAGGTAAGATTATAATTTATTTTCTTTTTCAACTATTTACATGTAATCGAGTGTTTTTTTTTTTCCTGGCTTTTAATTGTTTATTTAAAAAAAAAAACGAACGCTAGCTGCTCTTTTTTAATTTAGCTTTTTAAATAATAAAATTTTGTTATTTATTTTCATTTAAAAATATAATATTGAATTTTTCAAGTATTTATTTTGTGATGACAGGAAATTTAAGTGAATTTATATAATAATTTTCAATTCAAGTCAAAATTTAGTCGGTTCATTAGTGAAACCATTAATGACGCGTCAATTTTTCACTCTTGATATTGAATTTTAAAATAAATAAAAAAAACCTAAAATAGCTATTTTCAGATAAATTATTTTGCCATTAAATAAAACAAGCCTTAAAATATTGAAAACTAAATGATAATAAATTTTTTTTTTTTTAAATACATTTTCAATAATATTATATAATCCTGATGAAAAATCGATTTGGTGATGGTTTATTATAATTGCAAACTTGATTCAAATTACTTTTTTCAACAATGGCCATATACAACTAGACAATATCCATGAATTTTACCAATTTATTATATCATTAAGTATAATATTCGTATATTAATTATTAAAATAATTCGAGTTGAGTTTTGCAATGCCCCAATAATTCAATTTATATATATATTTTTATCAATTAATATTATTGTTATTAAATAAAAATAAATATGGTGCAGGAATAATCACCTAACTTTTGCTGTTTCTTTTTTTTTTTTTTTTCATCTTTTTTATTTTATTATTAAAAAACCTTCTACACTTCTGTCTACACTGTTGTTCTACATACTTCTGCATGGCGTGGTTGATTGGTTGATTGGTTGGTAGTGGAAAAGAAGAAAATACTCTTCCCAACAAATTACAAATGCACTTGTAAGATATTTAAAATTATTATTATTATTTTTCATTTAATTATTGATCATTCATTATTTTAATCAACTACATCAATATAATAAAAAAATTTCGTAATAATTTTTAATTTAATTATTTCATTATTTGAGTTTATCAAAATATAAATTTGCATGTTACTTTTAATAATATTAATAACACACAATACTACTCTACTAGATCTACTGCACGCTAGATGTTTTTAAAATTTTTGTTGAATAAATATATATATATAT
>JAPYYR010005863.1:0-10938 GCA_030523065.1 Aphidius colemani | reverse complement strand
AAGTGTGTTTCGCCATTAGGTAAATTTTGAAAAGAGCGAATACCTCCTCGGTCATTCTATGCTCCTAATAGAAATCGAAAAATTTTTGAAAAAAAAATTCAGAAAATTGGGAAATTATAAAATCGAAGAGGTAAATTTTCAAATGAACGAATACCTCCTCGGTCATTCTATGCTCCTAATAGAAATCGAAAAATTTTTGAAAAAAAAAATTAAAAAATTGGGAAGTTATAAAATCGAAGAGGTGAATTTTGAAAAGAGTGAATTTTTTTTTTCAAGTATCAGGCAAATATAAATATCGAGGAGGTAAATTTCCAAATCAATTTTTATTCTAAAAATCTATCAAGCAAACAGAAATGAAAAGGAAGTATCAAAACTTAAAAAACAACGAATATGTATCCATGAAATATTATTTATCTCGGCGAACTCTGAAAGGTCACTAGGAATCATTAAATTAATTAATAATACACAATAAGTTAACTATATCATGGTTTATTTATTTTTACCTATGTTATTCGTCGTTTTTATATTTTAAAAAAGGAGAAATAACATTTCTCGATATCAACACGTCATCCCACCGGAGTTTTGAATTTTCAATTTTCCAAGGGAACGAAATCGTTACCAATAATTTTTATTATATTAAATTTAAATATTTAACTTTTTCAACATAAAATTGTTGTAAAAAAAAAAATATATAAAGAAATGGAAAAATATTTTTAATAAAGTCCATTGGACAATCAAGACTGAGACATTAAAAAGCTTTGTCGTTTTAACAATCATTTTACGGGCGTTTAAATCACACTTTGCGTATAGCCTCCGTCTGCAACACTTGAATTTAACGTTAAAATAAAAATATATATAAATAATATTCAGGGGGGAGGAAAATATTTTCATAAGAATTATGGAAACGAAAAAAATATGTGAAAAGTTTATTTTATATTTTAATATTTTCACATGAAGCTGCCCCAGGCTGTCAACCAGCTTCATCTCAACATTTTTTACCATATATATATGCATAGGGTCAGATTTTATTCATTTATTATCGCATCAGCCAGTTGAATAAAACAATTTTTACTTTTTAAATTAATGTTGCTATATTATTATGATAAAAATTTGATAAGAATGGTCTTGAATTTTATTGCTGGTAATTATTATAATTATTATAATGAAAAGTTGGCCACACCCTTGCAGCCCATAAATAACATTTATATATTTGAGCTAGCAATATAAATATGAGTGTTGGCTAAAAATATAAGAGTAAAAAGACTATAAAGGGTATGGCTTCACTAATTGCCGATGATTATACCGACGGGTGCAGGGAAAAATTGCCAATTTACATTGAATACCAGTCGTTTGTCATTTTCCTTTTTTATCTTTTTGTTTTGTTGATTGAAATTTCATTCATCAGCTTGATAAATGCGTCATTTTTATATAGGTATATTTGTATATACAGTTGATATTGGTTGTAGCTTATATGCTATTTTTGAAATATTATATATAATAGTATAGACACGTTCTCTTTTCTCTCTTGAATACACAATAGAATTTATTCGGGCCATTGCGTTTGTGAATACATATATTTCCATGTATATTATATGATAAGAAAAGAAATAAAAAATTGCAAAATCGAGTAAAATGTAAAATTTAGTGTGTAAAACACAAAGGGCCAACACAAGCGTGTTATGATTGGTAAATTATTGAGGTGAATTTTGTGTTAGCCAATCACGTAGTAACCTTAAATATTTGAACAGAAAAGGCGACGACGATCGAGTTGTGTATATCACATATCGAACGATAAAATAAATATTAAATAATTTTTTTCAAATCAACTTGTAATTTATTTTATAAACTCAAATTTTACAAAACAATTTTCTATACAAATAAAATGTAAATAATCAGCATATATACGCACATATGTGTAACAATCGATTGATCAATAACAAATTATATAATAAAATATATTTTGCTGGAGAAACAAGGGACACAAGGGTATGTTGGTGTCAAGTACTCGGCACCGAAAAAAAAAAAAAATATATATATGAAATTCTTTTTGTTTCAGTTCAACCCCCTCTTTTAAAAACTTTTAGCATAACTCAGCCTCGTTATCTGACTCGCAAATAAGGCAAGGCAAAAGTTGGCCGCATCAATCTGGCCTTTACTGAGATTCAAAGTTGAAACGATGCTAAGTCACCCTTAACATATTATACCCTCGAGGTTGTACTCTTTTTTATTTTTTTCTTTGTCATTTTATAGATAGATACGAATACGCAAACTATTTTATTTTACTGATTATTTTTGTTTGCAGCAAGTCTGTCTGTCTGTCTGTCTAAGTTTAATATATAAATTCACAAAACTTGATCTCTGATATGCACAAATCTACCATTTTTTTCTTATCATATGCATAGCAATACAAGAAAAATTTTATTTATTTATTTTTTTTCGAGATAACATACACATGTTGCATACGTATTACTTTTGATTATATATACTGCAATTATACGTACGTAATTTAATGTATTTATTATATTTATAGGTAAAAGAAGAAAAAAACAAGACATTTATTTTGAGTGTCATTTTGTCTCGTATGATGCTTGTGTATTTATACCATTTAAATTATTCATGGGATTTAAAGTTGGGTTATGGTTGATGTTGGTGGTAGCAGCAGTAGCTGATGGTACTGATTGTGGTGCTGATGGTCCTGATGGTCCTGATGGTGGTGGTGGTGGTGGTGGTGGTGGAGGTGGTTGAAGATAACCGTTATTGTGATTATGCCCCGAGTCACCATTTGATTGTCTCAATGTTGTCGATCCTACCGTATGCTAAAAAAAAATATAAAAATAAAATAAAACAATAACATTTACATTGATGTTATAATTTTTCATAACAACAACAATTATGACAAGTGTGTTTTGGCTGGAAATAAAAATATATTACTTGGTGCGGAACAAAAGGTCGAAGAAACTTTAGTATATATATTAAGTTGACTCGTGTGCTTTTCAGTCTTCGAAGCCATATTTATGTTGTATACCAGCAGCATAGAAGGTTTGTGGTGACAGAGAAAGAAACAAACAAAGACGGGGAGAATTGCGCATAGAAGAGACCAATAAACTATAGTTTTAGAATAACTAAAAATTAAAAGATGGTAAATTTAGCAAATATATAGTTGGTTGGTTGGTTGGTTGGCTGGTTCCAATGGAAGGGCCTTACATGGACGAGGTGTTAAATTAAACAAGCTTAAAATTTGCAATCAGAAGCCTTCTTGCGCTATTTTACTCTGTTCCAAGTATCTTAGTTTATACTCAAGTTTTCCATCTTAAATTTTAGAATATTCACTCTCGATTATCTCACTTAACGAGTCTAAAAGCTCAACCAAAAGCTCTTTTCTCATGCAGTATAATAATAAGAAGGGTGTGAAAAATTATTTTTAAAATAAAACTGTTATATCCTATTAATTATGTTGGACACTCTGCTGGAAGTTTATAAACTTCAATATGTATATTCAAGTCCAATAAGTCATAGAGTTAATTTAACGTAGTCTTTTTTTTTTTTTTTTTTTTTTCCTCTCAGAGATTTCTTAATTACACGAGGCCTGAAAACGTGCGAAAAGATAGTGCAGGCTATGAATTCAAAGAATTGTCAAAGCGTTAAAATAAAAATAAAAAAAAGGGTGAAAAAGGGTTCGCTGAGATTTAAGGATTCAAATAAACCGCTATATATACAACTTTTTATCATCATAATTATTTATGACCTAATTACTCTCGATTATATTATACCAAGACCAGTTTTCTCGCAATAAATTACAAAGAAAAAAAAATAAAATTTTAGAGAGTTATTATGCTCTTTTGGAAAATTTTTTATATGGAAAAGACAAATTTATCATTGCCTCAAGTATATTTACAGGAAAAAATAAAAAAACATATACACATCCACAAGCAACCTGGTGAGGCTCGTTAGTACTGTCCAGCTAATCTCATAGATCACTGAAACTTGCACGAGTTTTCTCTCGTACAAATGACCACCACCACCACCATTTTATTTTATTTTATTTATTTTATTTGTTTTATGGCAAGTCCCTTGAGTATACATACATACATACATACATTTATACGTGCGTATGTTGCACACAGGGGTGCTAATTTTTACACCAAAGAAAAGCTGAGGAGGAGGAGGAGGAGGAAAAGTACACCTGGCTTATTCCCAGTCGTGGGAGATCAACGGACAAATGACACGCGATTTTCAACAAAGCTCCTATATCACCTTAATTTTCTCTTTCTTTTTCATCCTTGTTAGTTAATCTTTCTTTGGCATGGGTTACAAACAGCTTTATTCTCTTGAAAATCCACCACCAAGTCCCGATTAATGTCTTACTTATTCGCAATCTCATATATATACTAATAATAATAATAATAATAATAATGTTATTGTGTCAATCAACGATATGTACTTGTTCTTATTCATTCACAACAATACAACTTGAAACGATTATCTGAGTTTTAAACAAACTCTCCAAAGTGTCTGCAAAGTCCTTGGCGAATACTTGCAAAATAAGAAGGGAAGCAAGTAGATTTGGTGACGGGACGAGATAATATGCTAATGCCCAGCCAAGAGTTACACGAAAATTTAAGAGGATCAATGCAACCAGCTTCCACTTAAACTCTCTTCTTTTCATATACATAGAGCGAACCCGCGCACCGCCGGAATAACATATTCTTTCATTCATATGTTTATGTATTTTTTGTTTGCGTGCTGCCTAAACCAATATAACCAACAATCTTATTATTAAGGCTGAATTTTATACAAGTCATAAACACTGTACTATATATATATATATAACGATATATATGTATAACTAATGATTACAACAATCTACATCAGAAGAAAGATATACAGGTAGCAGAATATTATTGTGTGTATATGGGAAAGGCCAGCTTGAAAGCTTACGTGAGATTTACGATAAATTTAGTTGGGAAACTTGCAACTTTTTCATGTACATGTTCATTTAATTATTGTTCATGCATGAACATATTGTACATTCAACTTTATTAAGTATTTGTATTTGAAGAATTTAAAAAAAGATCAATAGTATCAGGTAATTGCAGATGAACCTATTCTATAAACCTCGTATAAATATATTTGTATAATAATACAATCTACTCTTTGCTTAATCAATGTCCCTGGTATACGAAATTTCAATTATTCTCCGTGGAAAATTAATAAATTAAATATTATTACACTTAATTTTTGGTTTTTATAATGGGAGAATATCAAGTGATGAAAATAGTTTAGTTAAAATGAATCATTTGGCATTTGAAGATGGAAAAAGATTAAGACAGCTGTCTGTTCTCAGGCAATCAGTAGGAAAAGATACGACCCTAGTCTAAATTGTCGGTGTTACGGTGCTAACAAAGTATTTTGCCTCATCACCCTATGCTATTCTATACCCTTGTATATACACGCATCCGAGAATTCACGAATTGTATTGTTTTCAGCAGACTTTAGCAGCTTGATCTCTTTTTTCACAAACATCTTAATAGCAAATTAATTTATTCTGAAAAAGATTTTGTCTTGGAAGCTAGCGACCAACACTCATAAGACACTCACTTTCCTCTCATTATTTTAAATTCATTAATCATTAGGACATCATTAACTATATAGTATCAAAAAAAATTGAACAAAAAAAAGTTGCAAACCGAATATCTATTAGGAGCTTGAAGGTAATCAATGCTCTGAAAATTTATTTTTTAAATTTCTTAAATAAGCACTTAATGCCAATAAATATTGGTATTAAGTGCAGTTGACGAGTCATTTATTATTATACGTATTTAATCTTGCTTCTTCAATTTATCAAAAAAAAAAAAAGGCCAATACATTTTTGTAGATAAATAAAATTTGCATATTATAATTTATAAGTATCCTGCAGTATAACATTTACATGTATATATACTGCATGTTACCGAGATATAATCAAGCTCGTTATATTCTCAATGCATATACATTAAAGCTTCAAAACAAGTAACAAACTAACCCTTACAATTACCTCGCTAGCTATCTGCCTACATATAATGTCTCAAACACATTTGGCGTATACATATATGACTAAATCTCCCAAAGGAAACAATCAACCAACCAACCAACCAACCATTGTCACAAAATTTCTGGGCCTATATGGATCATCACATGGATGAGATAGTAGAGACACACAAATTTAATATATAAAATAAATAATATGATTATATGGCGCTCGGACTAATCAGGAATGAGCCCTCTGGCATAGCTCTATTGAGTTTAATTAGTTGAGATATTTGATATTCTTAATCTAAGACTATCAAATTTGGCGATGGGAAGAGCACCTGCTGCTTGTCTCCTCATCTCAAGTAGGCTGATTTTCTTTGTTGTTACTTGCATGGTAATATAGACATGAGAGGTAACGTAAGATAGATACAGATGGCTCAGAAATTACAGTGTCTATTGAGTATATTAATTTACACTTTTGTTCTCTGTAGCTCAGAGGGCAAATACCAAGATTATTCCGGGTGCTCACCTGATGGGCTTGTAGATGTGTTACCTGACGCTTGATGTGCGCCAGTGTTGCTGTTGGTGGTGGATGAAGTGCCATGTTTGCAAATACCAGTCTTTCTTCATAATCATATTCACAGAGTATCTTATTTTCACACAAGTAAAATCTATCCCCAACACAAAATCTGAAATTGTAAAATATGTTAATGGCAATGGCAATAAACAACTTGTTATTTTTATTTTTAAGGCTGTAATGTGACCAACTCAACAATATATTTTTTATACACATCAACTATCGTGTGGAAAATATCATTTCATAAAAAAAAAAAAAAAAATCATTGGACTCGGATGGGATATATAAATAGTAAAAACGTGCCTTGTTTGCATTATTGTCAAACAACATAAGTAGAATTGTGGGGGAGTGAACCTATACGTATCGTCCCAACTGTCGCTGAGACCTTAATGAAATTCTTCAAGTGTCGCTGGTACATCAGTCATTCGTCTCTTTTATCTACCGTCATCATGTGATAGCAATTTGCTTAATTTTTTTCTTTTTTTTTTTTTTTTTTTTTTTTTTTTTTATAGTGTATAACCAGTTTTCACGTTTTCCTTTTATTGCTGCTTTTAAAAGCTGATATTTTATTTTTTTCTTGAAAGAAAATCCAACACGAGTATAACGTATATGTGTATTGCCAAAAAATATGGACCAAGAGAAACACTATGCTATGAAACTGTGGGGGAAAAAAAATGTCTGGGATTCAAAAATCTGAAATTCTTCAAGTGTCGCTGGTACATCAGTCATTCGTCTCTTTTATCTACCGTCATCATGTGATAGCAATTTGCTTAATTTTTTTCTTTTTTTTTTTCACCCCATTTTTCTCAATTATTATTCCGTATACGTGAATAAATTTATCAACAGTTATTATACGTCAATAAACGAGATTTAATTGTATATTTTCTTGGCACATTTATAATAATAATTTCTAAATGTATATCATTTATTGACGACAGAATAAATATATTGGATATTCAAGCTGTGCTCGGCTATTCGAGTGGTTCATACCCATATCTCCTCTGCTTATGTTAATGTAAACGTGATTTTTTTTTTATTTTCAAATCAAAAATTCCAAACTACCAAATAAAAAATATTGAAAAAACAGCCGCCTTTCTACACATAAAATAATCATGAAAAAAAATATGATTTATTTTTTATTTTTTATTTTTTTTGTTTAATTTCACAAGAGAATATATACAGTAGAGCTGCTTCTGTGCCATAAAAAGCAATGGGGTAGTCTCGTTGTACAGTGTTACAACACGATAAGTACATCCCTATCGTTTAATGTTACCTTTTTTTTCTGCCATTGAAATCGATGTTTTTATATATACAGCAACATTGAAAAACGTGAATCTCATGAAAGTTTATTTTTTTATATGCCAAAATAATGTATATAATGTATATAATTCCAGTGATATTCCATTATCACCATTATCATCATAATGTCTAGTAGATATACCAAATTAAATGGAGAAAAAGAAAAAAATATTCACCGATAAATACTCATAGCTATGATCTTTATATATATTTTATATTTGAAAGTCAATGAAAAAAATAATGACATGTGTGTGGAGACATGACTGTTTATGATATGAAAATATTTGTGATATGCCATGACGAGCAAATGACATTCAAGCTATTTAACCAACATGTTTATGTTAGTATAGAAGTTGGTATATATATGTATAACTCTATGCGGCATCTTTTGTCGTTGTAAAATATATACATATACGTATAGACTTGGTTGTGCCGAATAAACTTTGATCAGGAATTCCTTTGGGATGAGAAGAATTTTGTTGGAGTGAACGAGTAAAGATGCCAGAGTGACGGTAGTTGTTGGTGGCGCTTGTACTCAATTTACATTAGACAAGTACTCAAAAACACAAGGACTATGACTATGTCTGTGTGTGTCTGGGTGTGTATGATCTAAATCAAAGTTGTATTTTGTGTATGATGTGGATCCTTGAATTGTGTGCCGCATCTAACGTGTTTAGCAACAGCCAAACTCTCAGGGCCCTAATCAGATATACCTACCCCTTGAAGACGGGAAGGCACTAAGTGTGAAGTTAATGGAGCCAGACTTTAACCAATTTTCTTGTCTTATTTTCATATGATTATTTTAATTTTGAGTGACATTGGAACTTGTTATTTATTAACGTATGCTGCATTTATCGTTGTCAATCACACATTACGTATTCTTACTCTTATACGAGTAGAAATAATTATAATGTATATACATAAATATATTCGAAGCATTAAATGATAAAATTGAAGGCACGTCTTGTTCGATGATAACGGTGGCTTGAAATTGTTAATTAATTCAAACTGTCAAAGAGGGTGGGTGGTGGAGAGATACAGTATATATCGGGGCAAGCGTGGCTATACTATACTATACTATATACCTTTTGCTTTCAGGGACAGATTTACTTCTCTACACGACACTTGACGTTTGTTATCTAAATGTCATGAAAGCATTTAAAACGTCTTTTTCCATCTCTCTCTCGACTTTGTTTTACTGTCTATTCTATATATATATACAACAATAGTGAAACACATATATATATATATCTGCATCTGCTGCCAACTGTATATATTTGAAATAAACAAAAGCATATTTCGTTAATTTAAATTTGATTTATTTTTCCCTCTATTTCATCATAAAATAATGATAGTAGAGACATTACATCAGCGGAAATAATGAAAAAATAAAAAAAAGCCAAGAGACATTGTCATTGTAATGCTGATATTGTTTGCACAAAGCAATATTAATGATCACATTGCAAGATATTGCGAAAAAGGAATTAATTGTAATAACAGTAGTATAAATCGAGTTTGGCCAGACTGGCTGCCAAGTTGTTTGCTAATACTACTCAAATTACAAGAAAATATTTTCATGATGATTATAAGGAGCAGCAGCATTGTCGTTCTGGGAACGGCCAAGTGGTCGCTATATACATATACATATACATATAGGGGGATTAAGTATGACTTAGTACTCAAGTTTCCATCATTAGCTGGGGCCTTTTTCCTTGCCTAACTTTACTATACATATATAGAGATCAACAAGACCAAAGTCGAAGCTAAAATGCACTAGCATCACCCTATGCTCCACGGGGATAAGGTGAGGCAAAATACATTGGCCAACTTGGTATTTTGGCATTGTCAAGGTTTCCTTTAGTAAAACTTTGTTGGCTTTCTCCAACACCCAATCTTCTAGCCCCTTATAATGACTTGGATTATACTCGATTTTGCCTTGGTAAATTCAATCGGTCAACAACTTTGTATTATCATTTTGTATGTATAAAAATTCTTTTAATTTATATTTAACGCAATGATTAGTTTTGTTTTGTTTTTTTTTGTTTTTTTTATTTAAAATAATTCAAAATGTATAGATATGTTATCTGGCCTAAAGCTGCAGCTTGTTAAACTTCCGATGGTCTTTCTCTTTTGAGTTGCAATAATAATATACTCATTTGTCTGTGCATGTGACCGGACATAATATACTTCTCTTGAACAAAACAACATAGAGCATCACGTCAACGATCAGACGAAAAGCTTTATCCATCTTCTTTCATTATAATCCTTTCCGGGTCTGAATTTAAAGCTGATTATTATATTAACAAGTCTGCAAGTAGCATAATCATCCACTTATATTGCTATGTATTAATACTGCAACTTTGTGAAAAATTAAAATTAATAATAATAATAATAATTTTCTCCCAATATTTCTCAATAAGCCATAAATCAATGAAGATCACTACAGAGAAAGAGAGAGTCTATGAAGAAAAAAAAAAAAAAGAAAATAAAAAATATAGACTGTAACTTTTTTATATAATATTTATAGATAACACATATATCGCTTCATTTTCAGATGGAGAGCCCATTAATCTACGGTTATCTATGGTTCGCGTGGTGGATAAGTGCGCGGGAATGAGCCATTTCACCCTTGGGATTTTGAAAAGGATCTCTGCATCATCCCCCAATTGGACGACGATTCAAGGATTGAGAGCCATTTCCCAATTGTATATATATCTATGTATATGTAACTTGGCCTTTGGCAATATGACAATAATCATATAAATATACTCTTCGTGTGGTGGACATTGTACTTGCTGACATTCCAATAGTCACAAGAAAATAAAAGGCCGTTTAATCTGATTAGCTGCCTAAAAAGTTTACTTTTATTTTCTGAATATTAATGTCATGTAGGTTATCATATGACCTTTAAGAACATAATTTCTTTAGCGAAAAATAAAAAAAAAAAAAAAAATATCTATGACATTCACTGAAGAAAAAAAAACTAACAAAGTAAAAAATAAACTTTGTTACGCGTCTGGCGTTACGTATTCTTTTCTACTTAAGTTTTTTTT
>JAPYYR010005787.1:0-10929 GCA_030523065.1 Aphidius colemani | reverse complement strand
TTACAGAGAAATTGAAAAAATATTTTTCAATTGAAAATTACCAAAAGTTATTAATAATTTTTATAAACAAATGAAAATTTCAATACTTTCTCCCTCTTTGTTTGCATTTTTTTATTTATCTTTTGTATTCTTCGTTTCATTACGCAACTTTTCATGCAAAAAAAAATTATTAACATTAAGTATTGAAAGAGTTATGAATATTTTTCTCATGTCGCGCGCGACAGTTAGTAAGTTTACTACGCGCAAAACACGGTGTGCACGTGTAATTCAGTCAGATTTATATTACAAATCATAACGCAATGTTTAGTTTCCAAAACCTTTATTTTATAAAGTTCAAATAAATTTGATAATAATAATAATATTAATAATAAATACAGTTAATAATTATTTCAACATTATTTTCTTTCATTGATCCTTAATCACAGACTCATCAGAGTCCGAAAATACTTTGCATGAAACTTCATTTTTATCAAGCGGAATAATGCAATGATACTGACGAGTATTTTTTAATGTTTTCGACATGGTAAATCGACTCATTAATAAATTTTCATAAGTTATATTCAGTCACAGTTGATCGTGTCTCTTGCTTTCATTTATCATTAGTTTTGTAATTGTTTAAAATGTTCAAATTACCTGTTTGTTGTAATCCAGTAAATTAAAAAACATCACAAGAAAATTTACACAATTGTTTTTAAGAGTAACTTATTTAATAATTTAATAAAAATAATTTGTACTCTCGAAACGCTTAATAGCGTGACACCCAAATCTACTTAATTTTATAAATAATTCAATTTATCCTTGAAAAATATCAATTTAAAAATCGAATAAAAAAAAAAATTTCTAAAAAAATATTTTCCCAACAATTCATAGAGAAATAATTATTCTTTTTTCAAATTCGGGTACAGTGTATACAGTTGAAACGATTTTCCAGTGTACTGTGCATTAAAATCCTAGCATCTTACTGAAGAATATCAAAATTATTCAACATGTAAAAGAGACAAAGCTCATGAAGATTCAAATCTATTTCACATTATTTAAAGTTACTGATATCTTCCAAACTTTCAAAATTATGAAGATAATTATTAAAACAAACATAAAAATGTGCGAAAAAAAATTAGAGATATGCTTTCTCATATAGTTTTAACGAAATTATAACAAAGAAAAACATTGGTAATTTCATTTTTTCAGTAATATAACAATCTCTTTTGTCATTTAAGTTATAACCCAATTGAATTAAGGAGAAAAAAAATTAAATTTCTCGTTATATAATTAATGATGTATAAATATATATTATTCAAAGTTGTATTTGTATATTTGATTTCTGCAAAATTTCCTTTGATGGTGTACATATATATATATATGTATAGACATGTATGCATGATTTTGGTTGCGCGTTGAATCACCCACGTAGCCAGGTACGGTGAGTACACATTCACATACATTCTTTCTTAGGGGGACCAGGTAGAATAAAAAGAAGGGGCTATGAGAGGGTTAAGAAGGGGCAAGGGAAGCAAGGAAGGCAAATATATAATCACGAACATTCGCAATCGCAAAAACACTACCCTCGTTTTTCTGCTGCTCTGCTACATGCCGGGAGACTCCATTGTCCTACGCGGTTATTCCATTGATACCGTCCTTTAGTCCTGCAAATATTACTCCTTTTTCAACTTCCTTTTAAATCCCTCCAAAGCCCTCGAAATTCATTTCCCCCTTCTATTGACCTCAACCCCCTTTTCACAGACTCAACGACTTCAGCTCAGTCTCGATCTTTGATTTACCTTTTTTTTTTTTTTTCTCAACATAAACTCAGCTCTACAGCAACTTGCCGGCTACCAACTTTTATTTCTTCTTATTTCTTGGTATTAGTATACAAACGAGAATGTACATTTATGTGTACATGTATTTATGATTATGTTTGTACGATTGTATGCGCGATGTATATAGTTGTACATATACACTGAGAAATAACCACTTGGTAGATTAAACGCCGTGTGTGTCCTTAATAAATCCTGGCGCTTGATGTACAGGAAAGTATAGTGAGAGTAGAGGTTGTTTCAATATTATTGAAGATTTCTGGTTATAGAGGTTCGTATTGTATCAAAACTATATATATTTTTATTCTTTTTATTGCGGAAAGTATAACATGTACAGAGTTCTCATTACTTATGTGTATGGACAAATATATATTTATATTTTCATATTTTTTTTTTTCTAGCGATTTAGTTACGAGGCAGTACATTGACCGATTTGGTGACAAGCTGACTCATACTGACTTTCCATGACTTTAATGGAATTTCAACGACCTACTAATTGATACGACTCTCAAATAAAAATTCTCAAATTGATAATTGCGTCGTACGTTTACAAATGAACGTTATTGAACTATATTTTTTGCAATGCACAAGTCAGTTATAATGCGGACGTATTTGTGTCATTAATATTAGTAAAATTCCTGGTAAAAATTCTGTCTCATACATAATGTAAGCGGCACTTTCCAAATGAATGGCCATTTCTTAACTAACAATTCGATTACATATGGGTTCAATAATACACGGAGAGAAATCGCCGTTTTTGATAAGATATACCTCTGTCTTCACTCAAGAATTTTTCTTGAGTTGAAAGACCTATCTTCCGTGTAGATATATCTATAGATATTGTTAGCCGATAGAGTCGATAAACTCGAATTTGAAAAAGGGTAGGTTTTAAGAGAAATTAAGATCGATAAAATTTTTGTAAAAATAAGATAAGAACGGATTGTTCTTGACAATAGACAATAAGCTCCAAAAAAGTACTAGCTAAGATGAAATAAGGTCCATTTGGAAACACACTAATGCCTGTCTATACCCAAGATAGGCATATTGCGAAAGCAAAATAATTTGGATTAATCGGAAAAAATAGCTTTTTTTTAGATTAAAGCAATGAATTCGTAATGAAGATATAAATGACTTACACATAGACGGCCCTATCTGGAGAAAAAACAGGAAAAAAAAAATTGCAGCTACTCCAAGCACGAAAAAATTATTTACTAACAAGAAACATAAAAGTAAGTCAAAACAGAATTAATATACATTCTATTTTCGAAGCTAGTACCAAGACAGTCGAAATTAAATTATACACCGAAAGAGAGTTTTGATTTTGTGTAGAGATAGTGTTTACTTGTTTCGATACATTACTTGATTTTTCATAAGTATTCGAGGATACACGAAAATTAATTTCTAATTAAACTTTCAATTCATTCAATTATAAATTACTACAATCAAAATTTAGTGTTTTTCTTTAATTTGAAAAGACGTTCTTGAATTTAGGGAAAATTTCATAGTGTGCAGAAGAAGTGAACTTGAATAATGGGAAAGATGTAGCTAATGTACAATCATTCAAACTGGATAACAAAACTATGCAGTGAAAAAAAAAAAATTTCAACGAAGTATTTGTATCCTCGGCTACGAAATAATCCATTTCAAAATAATTTTATAATGAGAAAAAGTTAATATAACAAATAAAAAAATTAAACGAAATGGGAACATTATGGAAAAAAGCGGTGGAAGAATTAAATTCGTGAAAAAAACGTTGCGTTGAAAAGTGTGGACACTATAAAGAATAATACATTACACTTGAACTTAGCGAAAAAAGCATACAGTTCGATTCATTTTCATTGTCTTCATTGGCAAAGGAAAAAACACTCTATTGAACTAATCACACTTTTCTCTCCAGTAATTATAAACTATTTGAATATTATTGAAATAAAAAAAAGAACAGTTTGATCATATATTTATTTATTGGAAGCTTATATTTGCATTAATGTAACGTTATAGTTTTCCGATACATTCAGGAAAAATTATAACCCGAAACAATAATAAAAAATCAGAATTTAGTCGAAGGAAACTCAAAGATGTTCCATTCTCGCTTGCTACATTTTTTGTTTTTATTTCGATTCTGAATCGATTAGTTTTTCTTCTAAGTGTATTTTCTGCTCATCCATGGATACACACTTGAATTAAGTAAAAATATTTTTTTTCCATTTTGTTTTTTTGGTGTCTCTCTTAAATCAAGTAAATTCTTTTTTGTTCTACGGAAACTTTTTCTTGGTGTACTTTTGTTTATAAAAATTAAAAATTTTTGTTTTGATTTTATTTTTCTATTATTATTAAGGACAGAGTTGATGAAAAAACTAAGTTGAGAGTATCCAACATATAAATTATTACGTACTGACTGATTGAATTTCATTATACTGAACGTTAATAACATTTTCATTATAATTAACAATATATTTTCGATTGATATATAGATATAAATGTATTCTTGCATTAGCCGCCTGGTGTTTGTGGAATGTAAAAGAAAAAAAAAAAGGACGCCCTATCGTGTGTCTATGGACTGTAAATGTATACTGTATTTTATGTATATAGTTAATCTATTTTTTGTCTTTTATGCCACTGGACGCTATCATGTTTTAATTCTCTCCTCATCAATAATCCTCATCTACCTTTGCTCATTTTCCAGCTCATATAAAAATCGATCAAGTTATTAATAACCTTTTTCCATTTTTTTCTCATTTTATTGGAAAAACATATGAATTTTTAATGTAAGTATGAGTTGAAAAAATGTAATAAAATTTATTTATTTAAAGAGTATTAATATTCACAATAAACTGAAGTCGTTTGACGTCATTTTCGAAACGACATTTTGGTTTTTGTTTAAAGTCGTTTGAAGGTGTTATTTTAATCCGAAGAACGACTTTAGAAACGACTCAGTTGTATAGAAATAAAACCTTCGAACGACTTTATACGATTTTCGGAAATTTTGGTATTAGGATAACATAACTGTGGTGTTAGAAGAACAAACTATGCACATAGAGAAAATTTTGAGTATGAGGAAAAAAGTCATATATGGCATATGTATTTTATAAAAAACTGGATTCTCTCTTGAAAAGTCATTACAAGAGTTATTAAGAGGACTAAGAGACATGATAAATTTAAAAATCATCCGGATAGATTCAAATCAAATCCGAATACTGTTCGCTATTTATTAAGTAACATTACTGATACATATTTTTTTTTTATGTATAAAAAAAAAATAAAACAAATGAAAATATGTACTAATAATTATGAAGGTATTTTGTGGTGGTAGAGAATTCACATAATAGGCGGTTGATGTGCATTAGCCCTTCGTAAATCCGTAAGCTTATAAATCCGATTTACAAACATGTGAGTATAGTAAAGCTTTCATTAAAAGTTAGCGTACACATGGAGAAATTCAATGTATATATGTATATGTAAAATAGGACAGACAAATTGATTTTTACATTAAAACAAAGAAATACAGTCACAAACTCTACAATGTAATAAAATTGTAGTCATTGAAATATAATGAAATCAGGAGACTAAACAATAATTGTTAGAAAGCAAAAAAAAAAGAAGTTGAGACTGATTCTGCTGTTTGGAGTTAGCATTTAACAGTCTAACATTTATACACAAGATTGTATACATATAATCATTCAAAAATGCATTAAATTAATCAATTAATTAATCAATTGAATGCGTTTTTGAACAAATAATGGAAAATTATTGTTTAAGGTTTTGTTCTTAAGTGACGGTCTAGATATATCCAGAGTACAACTGGATATACAGTACAGCTCATGAAGAATATATAGATTTACTTGTAAGTTTACATGCAACTCAATCCATCGTTGATGATTTGCCATTGAGAATTTCCCAAACAGTGTGTAGTTTTTTATAAATGTGTCTATTGAAAACTTCACACATGAAAATACCGGCGCAAGGGAGTCTTTTTCAAGTACGAATGCGGAAAATTATTTAAATTCAACACTATATTTAACCATTTTTTCAACACTATACATTTAACTTTTTTTTTACACCTTATTTATTTAAATGAAAAAAAATTAATGACAAATAGAGCTCAGGTTGTTTTAATTTCTAATTGACATTTTATTATATGGCAAAAGCTTTCTATTTATATTTAAATTGACAAAAAAACCAACGGACGAAAGTCTCAGGAGTTGATGTTGTTAACCAGCTAATTTATTAATAAATAATTCAGTGAAAGAAAGTAGCTGGTTAGCAATGTTAATTCCTGAGTAATTTATTTATTTACCTGAGATGACAAAATTTTGTATTTGAAAGGTATTTTGACTCTTTTTGAGTCTTCGAATAGTATTCCGTGATAATTCTTAATCTTTGTCTACATATTTCAAATGTATTTCGTGATATTGAAATGTATTCCTGAAATTTTTAACAGTACCCGAGACAAAATTTTGAGCTATCTGAGCTCTATCTGAGCTATTCCTATCTGAAAACACTATCTGTGAGTGCCTTCACAGAGAGGTTCCAGAGACTCTCTGAAGCGTCTCTCTGTCAGAGATGATTCTCTCTGAATATATTTGAGAAATAGTCGAGAGATGTTTCAAATATATATACCCAAGATGAAATTTTTAGACGTCCGCAACGTCTTTACACGTCCTCAACTGTGAGAGATGATTCAGGACTTGGAGAGATAATGGCGTCCGCTTTTAAATTTTTCGAGAACGATTGAGGTATTATGATAGACAATCGAGGAACGCAAGAGAACTCACGGGAACTGATAGGAACGATTGAGGAACTGTGCGGACGTCTAAAAATTTCATCTCGGGTATGAAAAATATTTATATCGAGGTGGTATAGAGATACTTCTCTCTCGGAGCTATCTTCAACATGTTTGTGTTGCACAGCGATAGTTTTCCAACAGTGTGAAATTCTATAAGCAAAGATTATGTGATTCAACCTGGTCGCAAACCGTTAATAAAACGTTATTTTAGGACGTCGGAGTACTGTGAGAGATAATTCAGGACTTCGAGAGATAATGGCGTCCGTTTTTAAATTTTTCGAAAACGATTGAGGTATTATGATATAGACAATCCAGGAACGCAGGAGAACTCGCGGAAACTGATAGGAACGATTGAGGGACTCTGCGGACGTGTAAAGACGTCGCGGACGTCTAAAAATTTCATCTCGGGCTATCACAGTTCTCCGACGTCCTCAGAAAATATAGATAGATATAGCGGGAGTCTCTTTATCTATATTTACAGGACGTGTAGGGACTCCCTCGATCGTTCTTATTTTGGCACTGAGAGGAACTCTTTCGAGGAACTCTGAGGACGTGTAAAGACGTTGCGGACGTCTAAAAATTTCATCTTGGGTATCTATATTTTCTGAGGACGTCGGAGTACTGTGAGAGATAATTCAGGACTTCGAGAAATAATGGCATCCGTTTTTAAATTTTTCGAAAACGATTGAGGTATTATGATAGACAATCGAGGAACGCAGGAGAACTCGCGGGAACTGATAGGAACGATTGAGGGACTCTCAGTACCAAAATAAGAACGATCGAGGGAGTCCCTACACGTCCTGTAAATATAGATAGATAGAGGGAGTCTCTCTACCTACCTACCTACCTACCTATACCTCTCAGGACTATCTATCTATCTATCTATATTTTCTCGGGATATATATATGCCGAGAAATTAATTATTATTATTGTTATTGTTATGATTATAATGTTGATGTACCGGATATTATTCTAGAAGCATTGGATGACATGGACTTAAACCTGAATGTTTTTTGTCGTTTATTGAAATTTGGAGTGCTTTACACGTCGGAAATTTACCTCCGAATGACAAAAACTAATTCATCGTATGTCAAATACACTGATAACAATCAATTAGCATATGGTAAAATCCATAGATTTGTTCAAGTCTTCAGAAGTGATTGCCAATGTTGTTGCAATTATTATTTATTTTTTTTCTTATTTGTTTAACGGAAAAATTAGGAGACAATTCGTATACTTTACGAAAAGAATCAGGAAAAGTTCAAAAATATTTTCAATGTTAATAATTATTTTATTCATTAGCAAATAATTATTTCATTAATTACTTTATTATATGTTATTTAATTGGGTTATATGAACGCAAGCAAAATTTTCTAAGTCCAAAAGCCGTGATTTTTGGACTTTGAAAATTTTGAGTGCGCGTGTAAAAAAATTCTGAGGACGTCGAGGAACTGTGAGAGATAATTCAGGACTTCAAGAGATACGAGGAACGCAGGAGAACTCGCGGGAACTGATAGGAACGATTGAGGAACTGTGCGGACGTGTAAAGACGTCGCGGACGTCTAAAAATTTCATCTCGGGTAGCTCAAAATTTTGTCTCGGGACGGTCTAGAACAGACTAACAATTACCGATATGTCAGCTTACAATATTTAATGTTCCTAATTTCATTGTATGTATTTCCGCTTAAATTTTCAGAACACAAAATCAGTTATTCTGTCTCATACCGATAACTAAATAAAAATAAAATTTTTCTTTTTATTTCATTTTACCATTACTTCTTGAATAAACAAAATAAGATATTAAATTAATATTTTATTTCCAACAAAATATATATAGATATTAAAAATTAGAAGTCAATGAAAAGCATCGTCCGGTTAAACTTGAATTTATTCAAGTTACATTTTGTTTCATTTATTTATTTTTTTGCTCCAAGCTAAACACTGTACATGTATGCATAAAAAACCATGGGTATCAATTGAAACACAAAGTCGGCGTCGAAAGAGATTTTTCGAGTTGAGCAGGTGGTTCGGTGCAATAAATCGTATTGTGACCAGTTTAACCCGGGGATGTATATATAATATATACATAGATATATGTATAGTGTAGCCACCTGCGAATCAATATTTCGACCAGTCCAAATTCACGTCGTGAATGCAAATCTAAAAAAAAATAACAAAGCAAAGAAAACAAATTATTGAATTTTTAATAATATTTTTATTCAAAATACAAATTTATATTTTTTATGCGTAAAAATACTTTTACTCGTTTTACTTATTACGCTGCATGTTTTTTTTTTTTTTTTTTTTTGATTTGCTGATCAATATTGTTTGTAAAAAAGTTGATGTCAATATAGGGGACATCGTTACCTTTGATCCTGCGTGGTCATTATATTTTCAGTGTGAAAAAGTTTCCTCCGTTCGAAGGAAAGTTTGAAAATTCAGAGGCCTGATTCTATGTATATGTGAAAGTGATTATTTATTTTTGTTCATGAAATATTTTTATCTAGATTTTTGTATTTTAAAAAGTCAACTTCAAGTTCAAAATGTCCATAAACTTGTGTTATATAATATGTATGTACACTAGAATGTCATTAATTATATTGTCGATTGAATATTAATCGATTGAAAAATATTACAAATAGTAAAAAACATTGAGACTCAACAGAGTTACATATTGTTGTATACTTAACAATTTTTTAAATATTTTTTATACAATATCTATACCGAATAGACGAATCGATACTCTGTTTGCAGCCAGCAAGTCGGCCCTCTCTTGTTTCTCTCATCACATCACGTTTTCCTCCAAAGTATATAAAGAATAGGCGCGCGCGGACGGAGGACAAGAGAGAGAGAGAGGGTCACTGACATCCGTTAGAGAGAGAGGATCGCGGCGTGCCTCGTCGACCGCGAACACAAGAACTCTCACGATTATCTCTACCTACTCTCAAAACAACGCTTGAGTACATTTCTTATACACATATATACACATTTACAACACACAAATTTACAATATCTGGTATTCTGTTATTCATGAATATCAACAAAAAATATAAATAAATTTATACAACTACTTTTTTAATATTATTCAATTCAATCTAATATTTAACTTTTTCATTATCATAATAAAATACATGAGTAATATTTTATAAATATATAAATTCTTTAGACTGTAATTTTTTTATACTTGCTGAAATTTATTAAAAATTGTATTTAATCAGTGATATCTTGTGGATACATCAGTTGTATTAAACTGTAAAAATAATATTCTGTGATTAAAAGAATAAAACATTAATTCTTTTTTTTTTTTATTTATTTATATATAAAAAGTTGAAATAAGTTTTGTGGTAAGACTTGAATTACAAACCACATCACATGGTTGATTCATCTGGGTTACTTTCTCTTCTTTATGTTGTCTCGATGAGAATTAAACCTTCTCCTCGTTTCTTCCTTAAATGGCAATTTTAGTTGTACGTGTTTTGAGTTTATATAGTCAGCAAATTTTTTAATTGATTTTTATTTATAATATTTATATAAAAAATAATATTGAGTTTATTTTATAATTTATATATTAATATATTTATATTATGAATTTCGAAATAAATATTTTACAGATGTTAATAATAATTTAGAAAAAAATTAAATATATTTTATTTATATTTACTAAAAGTAGGAAAGAAAAAAAAAAGCATTTTACATCCGGCAAGATGATCTCAAAAGCTGCGTGAAAATTTATTATTGTAAAAAAATATCCAGTTGCGCCACCTGGCCGTTTTCTCAGTGCGTCTCAGAATTGAATTGGAATTTGTCACTTTATTTTATGATGATACCCTGATCATATAGGCGGTGAGACGCAGACGTGCAAGATGGCGCATGGACGCGAATATTTTATTCTGAAAACCGACGCAGACGCGGTTGTTTATGTTGGCAACCTCCTCAATATCAAGAACGCATATAATTTTTTTCTCTTCATAGAATAGGTTTGTGTAACTGGTGGTCTTACAATTCGGTAAAGAGAAATTTTTTTATTTCTGCTTGTTTTTCAAGAGAAACTTATATGTCGATCCTGGCATTTTAGACGTGCCACTTCCTTGACAGACTGAAGGTTACGGGTGGGATTGTTTTTTTTTCGGTTGGTAACAGGAGATGAATTGTGGAAAGGTGGCGTTGCTTTTGGCTGGTTACAAAAGCAAGTAGTGTGTGGACGATTGAGAAGTATCAGGAGATGAGAAAACAAGAAGTAAACTTGTTATAAAACACAAGGAGATGCATGAGTTATGAATAGATTGTAGTCTTTCTGAACTTTTATTTCCATGAAATAAATATATAACTTTT
>JAPYYR010005529.1:0-16469 GCA_030523065.1 Aphidius colemani | reverse complement strand
TGATGCTGATGATACCAATTGATTTTCATTGGTAGTTGTCACGTCTCTTCCATATATTTCACAATGCTCTAAAAATTGTATGCATTCTTCAATTGTTGAATCTTTTAATACAACAAGTTGTTTAGCCATTTGTTCGAGTAATGATAAAAAGCATCTTTTAGCATAAAACCATGTGTCTGTACCAAGTTTTTTATTGTAAGGTTCAAGACTTTTCATGACTCTTGATATTCCAAATTCATAATTACCTTTGGAACAGTACAATGTACCAATAACTAAATTAACAATACACAAATGAAATAATTTTTTATCTTGTTCTTCAAGACCAATTGTTTCTTCTTCTTTTTCAATTTTTTTCATCAACTCTTCAGCTTCAGCATTTTGAGTTGTCATAATATAACTAACACATAAATTTGCCAAAACAATTGCACTAACATCAAGAATCTAGAAAAAAATGATTAAATAAATAAATAAAGATGAATAATTAAATAAATAATTAAATAAATAAACAACTTGCATCATGACTTTTTTTTTTAACAATTGGCTCATAAAATCCAGTAGCTTCTTTGTATTTATTTTCTTGCATAAATAATGTATGAGCAGCATTTAATCTCCAAACATCATGATCATCATTACAAAATTCATTACTCATACGAAATATTTTTTCAACTTGAATATAATTACCCAAGTCCCAATATATTTTAGCTTGAGCCATTAATACTGGAATATATTTTTCCAAGGCTTCATCATAATCATTAATAGCTTTTTTAACTGATATTTCATCGTGATTTATTCTTGCTTCTTGTACTTGTTTTGTTGATTTACGCAATATTTCACAATGTTTATTTGCTAAATCATCAAACATTCTGTATGCCTCTTCTGGTACTGTTTGTTGAGTTATCAATGCATCCAAAAATTCATAAAGATACTGTAATATAAAAATATATTTATATTATAAATGCAGTACGTTATTATTATTATTATTATTATTATTATTATTAATAAATATAACCTCTTTGAATGTTGATTGACTTTAGAATTTAGATATATAGTAAAACAACATAAATATATTTATATATTTATTAATAATAATGAATTGTTTATGTTGTAGAAAATAAATACTAAATAAACACTGAATAAACATGACAAGCTGTAAATTGAATGAAATTTTTTTGGGAGAAGTCTCATCAGTACAAAATTATGGAGCATTTGTCAAAATACCTGGATGTCGACAACAAGGACTTGTACATAAATCACAAGTATAAAACAAAAAACAATATACCTATACCTATAATATTATTCAACATGTTATGTTAACTTATTATTATTATTATTATTTTAGGTAAGTTCAGCTCGTGTTGATGATGTTTGTGAGGTACTTCAACGTGGTGAGCGAGTCTGGTGTAAAATTGTTAATATTGATGATGATGATGGTAAAATTGGATTATCAATGAAATTTGTCAATCAGGGTAATGGAATTGATTTGGATCCAAATGGTGTTGAATGGCACAGAGATGAACAAAAAAAAAAAAGTAAAACATTTGGTGAAAAACAAGAGAGAAAAGTTATTCAACTTCAGGCAATATTAAATACAACATGTACACAATGTGGAACAAAAGGACATTTGTCAAAAGATTGTTTTGTAACACCAGATGGTAAAAAATATGAATTACTTTCAGATATTGAAGATGATAAATCTAATATTTCAATAGTACCAAATAATAGTGATGAAAAAAAAAAAAAATTACACAAAAAATCATCAAAATCTAAAAAAAAATTACACAAAAAATCTAAAAAATCTAAAAAATCTAAACATAAAACTGATGACAGTGATTCTGATGATGATGATGATGATTCTTTGAGTGATCAACATAATAAAAAAAAAAAGAAAAAAAAACATTCAAAAGAAATTAAAAAAAGAAAAAGAAAATATGAAAGTGAAAGTTGTTCTAGTGATTCTTCTTCTTCTTCTTCTTCTTCTTCTTCTTCTGATAATAATATTGTCAAAGAAAAACATGCGAAAAAATGTAAACATTCAAGATCAAAATATTCCGATTAAAATAAATAAATACATAAAGACTTACCGGAGTTAAATATTTATATGTAAGATCAACATTATCAGCAAGTACATCTGCTGCTAAATCATAATACTGATATTTACAATAAAGTAACAAGAGATTTGCAAATGTTTCAGGTGGAAATGGTTCATTTTGCAATAAAAATTGTAATTTTTCAAATCCTTCACTTGGCTTGGTATCCATATTGATGAGTGCCTGATTGTGTAGAGTAACTGCATCAAGTTCTTCCTCTGATCTTGGTGGCATGTCAGTTAATGCCTCTCTAGCTGCATCATCTTGTATTATTAAAATTAAAATAAGTATCAGACAAAGACAAATAAAAAAAAATATAAATTAAATAATAATAATAATAATTTACAATTTTGCATTTGATATTCAATAGCTGCTTTAAGATTAAATGCTTCAGTCAATGCAGTCTCATGAAGTATAAGAGTATTTCCAACACTTCTAACTTGAATTCCTTCAGTTGTCATACCAACACTCAGCTCTGGATGTTGTCTTATTCCTTGTTCAATAATATCAGCTAAACAATAAGATAAACAACAACAACAACAACAACATTTATATTATATTATAAAATTTAATTTAATTTAATTTAATTTCATTTCATTTTACCAATATATTTTAAAGATGCAGCATATTCTTTCAATTTATAATAACACAAAGCAACATTGTATGATAAATGTGGTTTAAAACCAGCAATTTGTGATGCAGCTATAAATTTTTTTAATGCTTTTTCATATTCTTCTTCTTTATACAGTAAACATCCAATATTAATATCTGTATCAACATCATCAGAAGAACATTGTTCCATAATAATTTTAACTGCTGGTATATCATCTTGACTGTACTTAATTGCTGCTTGTAATTTTCTAACTTTTGCCTCATAATCTGGATTATTTAAAAAAATACTTGAACATGATACTGTCCATGCTTCTTGATACATACAAGCCTGATGAAGACACTGAGCATAACAAAGTTTGTAAGTACTTTCCTCTGGATACAAATGAATTAATTTTTCATAACAATCAACTGCTGAAGTAAAATCTTGTGTATAAAAATAACAATGAGCCAACAATGACAAACACGATCGTGACTATTATTATTTATTACAACAAAAAATAATTTTATTATTATTTTTAAATATACCTATAGGTATATAGTGTCATTTTAATATCCACTTGAATCTACTTACCTCTGGATGTGATAATAAAATATCATTTAAAATATAAATTGTGTCTGTATATCGTTGCTCTTTTATCTAAAAATTATAGGTATAGGTATATAAACACATTAAATCTTGTACAACAATAATAATAATAATATTTACCATTGAATATATTATTTTAGTATATTCTCCATCTCGAATATGGACATTTTTTATAAAATTTGTCATAATTAATAATCAGCAGCAGAATATGTCAACTGACAAATATGTAAATAAATAAATAAATAAATAACTAACACGTGTTTGTTGAGAGATCTATTGTCATGGTAACAAATAATCATATTATTATTATTATTATTATACATACCTGTATGGCTGTATACATACAATGATTACATTGTATAAACAAATAAATGCCATCTAATTAAAGATCATCATTCAAGAAATTCAATCATCAAATTATTATTAAAAATCACATTTTATTTTGTTAAAGATACATGGAGTAATTTTAATTTATTTATTGACATAAAGAATAAATAAATAAATAAATTATAACCCTACAATGTCTAATGAAATAACAAATTGCCAAGTTGAAAATTCAGTTGATAAAAAATTGATGAGAATTTTATCAAAATGGAATTCAAAAAACGTTGAATTTGTAATTTTACAAAGTCAATCTAGTCCACTAACAGCCACGGTAATAATTAATTGTTAATTAATATTTAATTGTTAAATTAATAAATATATTTTGTTATTATGATTAAAGGTATCATGTGATGAGCTGGTTAAACATGCTTGTGAAACATTTGGACAAAATAAAGAGTCTTATTTGGAAGAATTAAAAATCGAATTAAAAAAACCACCTGAAAATTATGAATACACATTAAAAAATTATCAATTAAGTTGGAATATTAAAGGAAGATGGAGACGTACTTCATTAATTAAATTTCAAGTTGTTGATGACATTATTAAATTATCTGATTTTATGGAAAATATTATGGATTATAGTGCTAAAAATAATTATCAAGTTAAAAAACTTGTCAATGATAATGAAATTTTAAAAAATAAATTACAACAAATGAGTGAAATATTGGAAAAAATAATTGACAATAAAGAAACATTAGAAAATGAATTGTACAATAAATTCATAATGCTAATTGATACTAAAAAACAAAGAATAAAAACATTGGAAAATGAATTGTTGAAATTTGATAAAAATATAAATAAAATATATGATGAAAATACTGATGCAAGTGATAATGATGATAATAATAATAATAATAATAATAATAATCCGAAATCTCTTTGTGCAGCTTTAATGGATACTATTGCAAATTATGATACTCAGGAATTATTTAAAGATGAAAAGAATATATGCTTGAAAATAAATGACAATGATGATTCGCAAGTTTTACAAAATGTCAACAATTTGAATTTGGATAAAGAAGAAGAACAAGTATCAGAAGATGACATGTTTTCTCAAGAATATTAAAATAAAACAAAATAATTTTATATATTATTTAAATACTCCCCGTCTCCATTTGAAATTATTTAATATTCCAATTTTCTTGAAATATTCAACTCTTGTTATGGCATCTCTGATAGGACCAGTTGGCACACGATATTGTACATACATAGTCATTGGATGTCGTGGAGGATAACTTATACTTTTATTCCAATCAATTTTCTCAAAGCCAGATAAACATCTTATTTCATTCATAACAATCTTTAATTATTTAAAAATATTAATATACAGTCTACTAGCTGATGACTGCTGATGAGTTGTTAAATTGCTTCACCTACTCTGATGTGAGATAAATTACAAATTCCAATTCTTGATAACAAATGATCTTCCAAAAGTAAAAGACGTCTACCATTTATAAAATTTATTTTAAAACATTCCTAAAAGATAAGTTAGATAATAATAATAATACAATAATAGCTACGAATCAAATGTTTTTTGTTCAATGATACTTTGTACTGTGGCAGCTTGACAGTGTCATCAATCCAATTGACAACTTGATCCATGTCCCATTGCCAGCATCTTGGTAATGGAATATTATTCACAACATCACCAGCAAGCTTTGTTAATTTTGATGGTGAACATGGTGAAGACGCTTCATCATCATTTTCACTTGTAAATGTTTCTTCAGTCCAGATCAATTCATCCAGCATATTTTTTTTTTTTTTTTTTAAAGATTCAAAAATGTTTTTTTAATTGTCAACAAGATGGCGTCGTTAAAAAACAAAAAAAAAGAGAGAGAGAGAGAGAGAAAACTGTCAAATAAAAAGAATAAAAAAATATACCTATATTTTTTATACACCTAAAAAAGAATAGAATAATTATTAAATGTATTATACTTTTATAGGTATAACTATTAACTATTAAAAAAAGACAAGAAATATGATTGAAATAACAGGAAAATTATCAAAAGGCTTGGTTTATTTTACTGGTGAAGATATCGAGTGTCTTATAACATTTACAAATCCACCAACTCCATCTCATCAAAAATCACAAAGTCACAAGTATGTATTTAATTTATTTTATTAATTAATTAATTAATTTTTTTAATACTCGAATGAATTTTGAATTTACAGTGATTCATTTGAAAACTTGGCTTGGGCCAGTGCACAAGTACATTGCCAATGTTCAACCAATAGTAAAATAATAAATACAGAAAAAAATCAAACAACAACAACAACAACAACAACGACAACAACAACGACAACATCAACAACAGCTGTTAATGCCAGTTAGTTTATTTATATTTTATATATACCTATATGTATAGGTATATTATTGACTAAAAATAATTGTTTTTTTATTTTTTTATTATTAAAGGTACAACAACATTTGCACCTTGGCAACAAGACAGTGGTCATGCAGTTGTTAATACAACTCCAAAAATATTATTTTGTGATTTAAGATTGTCACCTGGAGAGAGTAAAACATGTAAGAAAATTATAAAATTATAATATTAATTTATTAATTTATTAAATTGTTCTTCAATAAAATTTTTATACCTATATTATAGATATTTATAGAGAAACAATTCCTGCTGATGCTCCACCATCATATAGAGGACAATCTGTTAAATATTCATATAAAATAACAATTGGCACACAAAGAGTCAACACACCAATTAAATTGCTTCGTGTACCATTTAGAATTCTTTCATTAAGTGGTAAGTAATATTATTTATTATTTAGTTGTATTAATTTTATTGATTTTAAGTTTATTTTATTTTGTTTTAAAGAACTACCCGAGATAGCAATATGCAATGACAGTGTTGATTTGAGTCCAAATAATCCATTTATGGAAACACAAGAAAGAGATTATTTTATTTTATTTTATTTTATTTTATTTTGTTTTCTTTTCTTTTCTTTTCAGAATTTAACAGCAAGACGTAGTCCAAATTTTTATAATATAACAAATGGACGAGGACGAGTTGTACGTTTTTGTTTATTTAAAAATTCTTACAAATTAGGAGAAGATATTGTTGGAACATTTGATTTTTCAAATGCAACAGTATCATGTGCCCAAGTATCTGTATCTTTACAATCAGAAGAACATATTACAGATGAATTTAGACAAAATAAATTAACTAAATCTCCAAATTTAGTTAATTACAATAGACATCATGAGGTTTGTCTTGGATTAAAATATTCACAGCTTGTATTACCAATTCCTCTTCATATAACACCAGATTTTACAACGGATATTGTTATATTAAAATGGCGTTTGCATTTTGAATTTGTAACAACACCAAAACTCATTGAAATGCCAAATGAAAAAAGTCAAGAATGGCAAGGACCATCGAGTCTTGATGTTGAAACAATGGTGTGGGATTTACCACTTCATATTTATCCATCAATTGCCACAACAAATTATGTTCAACAAACAAAATACAATATTATTATATAATAATTTATTTTCTTAAATTTTTAATAACAACAAAAAATAAATTTATTTTTAGAGTGAATTGTAGCGATAATCTTGTTCCTCCTCGGTATTATTAAGTCTTATTAGAGGAATTAAAGGATAGGAAGAGCAAGATGATGTTGATGCTGCTGTTGATACTGTTGCTGTTGCTGTTGCTGTTGTTACTGCTGTTGTTACTGCTGTTGTTGCTTTTGGTGGTGATAATAATGATGATGATGATGATAAAGACAGTGGTAATTGTGATAATGGTGGTAAAAATTGTGGTGAATGATAATCATATCTGTAATAAGCTAATGATTCCCATCTTGGTGGATGTGATGGAATTTCATATGGAGGAACTGAAACTGGTAAAACAGATGAATGACTGTAATAATTATTTCTTTCAGTGGATAAAATATTTTGTGTAAATGAATTTTGTGGCTCTAAAAGACTCTGCAAGTGTCTAATGTAAGTTATTGCATGTCGTAATGATTCAATTTTTGATAATTTTTTTCCTGGTGGTTTACATATAGGTAATTTTGATCTCAATAATTCAAATGCTCTATTCATATCACGCATACGTGTTCTTTCACGATCACACGCTGATTTTTTATAATCTGAAACAAAAGAAAAAATTTATATAATCAAACAATTGACAAGCGAATTTTTATTATTTATTTATTTATTTATTTATTTATTTTTTTTGTAATAAAATTTATTTGTCAAAAAAATTATAATTAAATATTAAATGAAAAAAATGAAAAAAAGTCGTAAAGGTATTTGTCTAAATGATGCACAATGTTTTAATCAATCATTGCAACATACTCGTAAGAGAATGACCAAAATTCAAATAATACAATTTAAAAATAATTTGATTAACGATAAAATGAGAGTTAAAAAAAATGTCAAAGAAAATGTAAGAATAAATCGATCAAATGGTCTTGATAAAGATCAACCATCTACTGAAATGACTCATGTAACATATACAGCAACAAATAAAAATAATAATAATAATGTAAATCATCATGATGTGTCTTGTGTAACGTGTAATCCAGATCAAATTCAAATTCAAATTCAAAATCAAAATCAAAATCAAAATCAACCACAAGATTTATTTATATCAGAAAGAGAAGACATTGATGGTGATGGTGATGGTGATGGTGATGTTGATGAATCAATTGAAATACTTGATTTAAAAAATTATGATATTTTTCATTCATCATTAGAAGAAAAACAACAAGAAACACAAGATATCACAACAGTTCAACAACAACAACAACAACTACAACAGAATAATATTATAAAAACATTTAAAAAAAAAGATGAAACAAAACGTGATGAAAAATTAACATGGTGGAAATTAATTATTGATTTTTTTACTTTTTTTTGGAGTACAAATGAAACAGCACCAAATGATAAACGATCGAAAAAAAAAAAAAATAAACGTCATGATAATGACAATATGTATGTTACTGCTAAACCAGAAAATACTGATATCCATAAAAATTACATGTCATCAAGAGACAAGACACAAGTTCATCATCAATATCGACAAAAAAAATTTGTTGATTTGAAACAAACTAGCAGTCCATTGTATTAAATTTAATAAAATAAAAATTAATTATATATTAATTTACCTTTTTCAGTTTGCGAGGGTTCACGTTGTACAGATTTGATATTTGTCTCGTGAAACATTTCCAGATGGGAATGCGTTGTGACTATTTCAGGCTCAGGTACTCGTATCACCAGTACACCACTATCTGTTTGACCATTGCCATTATTTCTATTGTAAATAGCATCAGTTTCTGGCCAACGTTTTCGTATAGATTGTCGTCGTTGTTGAATTGTCATATTTGTTGATTCATGTCTAACACTTTTGTTGTTGTTGTTGTTGTTGTTATCATGAATTGATTGTTGTTGTTGTTGTTGTTGTTTTTGTTGTTTTGTCATTTCATCTAAATCCAATAAAACTGGTGAAGTTTGGGGATACTCGTCATCATTGCTTATTTCGTTTTCCAACTAAAATTTTGGATTTAAATTTTGTGAAAATTTTAAATTTAAAAAAAAATAAAAAATAGTTACCTTTGCAACGACAGAATTATTAATTTTATTATTATCGTTTTCTTCCATTCCGTGGCATCGACAAGACCGAACGAACGAACGAATGAATGATCAGGTATGACTAAATATCAATTTTTTAAAATTAAATATTCGTTTTTTTTTTTTTTTTTTAATTTTATTTCTATTTGTTTTTCTTTTCTCCCCGTCTTGTATTTGTTTATTTTATTTTTTCTTTGGCTTTGAATATTCCCCTCTACTAAAATGAAGCGACACATCCAAATTGTTACATGTGACTATCGAGAACAAAGTTTTGTGCTCAGATAAGATGTAGATTGGACAGTCGTTATTAATGTTAATTTTATCCATTTATTAAGTATTCAGGTGTTTCATCAGAGGTTCTCAAATTTATCATTCAATTGATCATTTATCAATATAAAATTTACAATTGTAAATTTACTGGCTCGATCGAAACAATAAAACGACAATTTTCTTTTCATTTTATAGGGATGGAGGGATGGATGGAGGGATGGAGGGATGGAACAAGTATATTGGCAAATTAAAAATAAAAAAATTAAAAAAAAAAAAAAAAAAAAAAAGAGCAAGAAAAAAATGATGTATGCATCCCTGGGGGTTTTTTTTTCCATTTGGATTAGCATAAGTGTGAAAAGACTCACCATCGAGATCAGAATATAAAAGTAAGAATGCAAACATTACAAACAACAATAAGCTGTGTGTGAGTATCATACAGTTACGGTTTCACTGCGGGATCAATGGAATTTTTAATGAACTCTCTCTCTCTCTCTCTTTTAACTTGTAAGGGGAAATTTTTCTATCTATAAAATAAACTATTATTGATATTATTATTTATTTTATTTTTTTTTTTTTTACATAAATACATATGAGAACGATTATTTTGATGAGCTGCAGTTATGAGCTGTTGTGGTACTGGATCGAGTCATTGATCCGATTATTGTTGATGAACGTGTTGAAGACAAAAAATCATTTTCTATATAAAAGTATTTATAATAGGTATATAAATTAAAATTAACATTATATAAATAATAAGAAAATAAACAAATAAATTAATATGACAAACAAACCATTTTGATTTTCAGAATTACGGAAAATAAATTTTTTAATAATAATTCTCAATTCTTTGTTGAATCCAAGATATATCCATGGATTAACTGAGCTTGTTAAACTACTCAAAAGTACAAGAATAGCAAATATTGGACCAGTAAAAAATGGTGTTTGTGGAGCATTTGGATCCCATGTTGCCCACAATTGACATCCAATAAATGGACTACTTGTTACAACATATAAACAAACAACTGTTATCATTTGTTTAACTGTTTTTATTTTTGCTCTTGTTATTAATGGTTCACGATTATTATTATTATTATTATTATTTGAATCGATTGTTGTTAATTCATCACGATTTTTAAATTTGGCAATTTCTGAATTACCCCATATACCAATGCATATACTAACATATGTAAACACAAGTACCATAAAAGGTAATAAAAATACAGCGATACTAAACCTATATTATTTATATACATAAAATAAAATTAATTATACAACTTGCAAATCAATTGTATTGTTGATAATTAAGTATATATAAGAATTACATAATTACTTACCAAGTAACATAAATTTGTTGACTATAAGGTAGATAAAATTCAGCCCAGCAGTCCCAAATACCACTTGATATTTCTCTGTACGAAAATACAAATACCTATAATGATTTTATTATTATTATTAAGCAACAATAATAATTATTTATTATAAAAAATATAAATATATATACTTGTGGTATACAAAGAAATAGTGAAAAACACCAAGCACTGTGAACCATTAAACGAGATTGTCTAGATGTTGTAAGACAATAACTCATAGGATAACATATTGCATGATATCTGTCAATAGCTGTAGCAGTCAGTACATATGAGCTCAAGTAATTACCAAGTGGCTGCATAAATTTGACTAATTTACAAAGTCCATATCCACCCTGGAATCTGAAATGTTAATATAATTTTTTAAAGGTAAAGGCTGGTACGGCCGTACGGCTATAACTAGTAATCAACAACTAGTAATTATATTCTTATTACCGATATGTTATATCCCATACAAGTTGTGGTAAAACATTAAATATTCCAGTTATTAAATCAGCTATACTCAGATGCATCATAAAATAATACATCCGTGTTAGTTTACGTCTTTTTCCACGATATCGACGAAGCCACAGAGAAAGAAGCACAAGTAAATTGCCAATTAATGTTACAACAAGAACAACTGATAAAACACATATTTCCCAGTATGCCAATATTTCATCTCGTTCATCAATTATTGGTATAATTGTTGTTGTATTCATCACCATTATCAAAAAGGTAATTTTTAAATAAAAAAAGTTTATATTGCTATCGTAATATGTCACTGCTTTAGTAGTATGAAAATCATCATCATCATCATCATCATCATTCACACACAAGTAAGTATGTAGGAAACGACCAGAGGCCAATATACGAATATTCATCAAGTTAAATTCACTTAGAGTTTATCATTTAACATTCAAATTAATCAACTGTATTTAATTCATTCATTTATTTATTTAAATTTTTTGATTTTTACAAAAACACTTACGAGTTATTGCTTATTGCATGCTACAACGAATCATCTCAACAAAGACGGGGAGATGAGAAGATTAACATAGTTGAAACTTGAAAAGAAACTTTGTACATTAGCTAGAAAGGTTGTTTGGTTTTTAAAAAAAAAAAAAAAAAAAAAAAAACTTGAACTTAATTGGTACTGTCATTATACTATTGTCAATCACTCACTTATTTATTTATTACCTTGAATTCATAGACTTCCTGACTTGGATAAAAAATAACATAAAATTGACTCATAGTAAATAGATCAACTTTTATTGTATACAATTAATATATTTGACTTGATAAAAAAATAAAAAATTACATCACATGCTTCATATGTGATGTCGTCATATTTTTAACGTGTCCATATTCAAAACGTATTCTAAGCTCGCCAATTTTAGATATTGGTAATATATCTGGTATCCATTCAATGACAAATGGAGTTGGCTCAACTTGATTTGAACATGTTTTTCCTATATTTAATAATATTTATTTGAAAAATAATTGATAATATTTATTATTTATTTATTTATTTATTTATTTATTTATTTATTTATTATTACTTACCAACTTTGAGAAATGTTTTCATTTCCAGGGATTTTATTAAAGCATTATTACCATTTTTTTTAAAACAATCAATTTCAGTTTCTTGACGTTTATATAATTCAAAAGTTCCATCATCAACATTTTCAATAAAACTTTTAGTTATTTCTAATGGTATTAAATGTGTATCAAATATACTTTTGACATGTATTATATTTGTTATTTGCCATGTGTATTTTGTAAATGTACCAAGTGGCACACCGTCTTTTCTTGTAAATGCCATTGTTGAATTTGGTAATCTTTTTTTTTTTTCCACCACATGATATTCTTTCTCTGAGACAATCAAAAAATATTTGTGGTACATGAAATACAAGTGGTTCTGGTTTACCATCAAATTGATAATGCATTGTTTGATTTATTCTTTCAGTTATTGATGCAAGCCATTTTATAAATGACAAATTTGTATTATTATTATTATTATTATTTAATTTTTTTGATATTTGTAATTTATTATTTTTTATTTTTCGTGTTTCAATTGAATTCAAATGATTATTCATGTGTAAATTTAATTTTGTCAATTTATCATCTCTTTTACGTTTAACAGATGTTGAATTATTATTATTATTATTATTATTATTATTATTATTATTATTATGAGTAGTAGTAGTTTGGGTTGTCGATATATTATAATCAAATTGTTCAATTATTTTATTTTCAACAATCATTTTTATTGTTGCTCCATCAACAATTTTTATACTACCACCATCACTATTATCATTTATTAAATTATATTTGGTATCAATATTACAACCAATTTCAACAGATTCATTATTATTATTATTATTATTATTATTATCACTACTTATAAGATGGTTGTGTTGATTATTGGTATCTTGAAATAATTCTTGTGAATCAATGCATGTTGAAATTGAACTTGGTTCAGAATCTAAATCAAATCTAGCACCATCAGTTGATGTATTTTCGTGAAATATAACAAAATGTGTATTATCAGTTAAACTTTCAAGATCCATTTCAATTATTTTGTCATCATCATCATCATTATCATTGAATATTTGATATATATTATTGTCAATTGATTGTTGAATTTTTTTTTCTTCAATATTTACATTAAATAAATCTAAATTAATATAATAAGAAAATTCTTGGCATAATTTTGGGTCACTTGCAAAAGCACAAATGCATGCATAAAAATGAACACAACGACGATTTAATTGGTTTTTTTTTTTTTTTATTATTAATAGAAAAACTTTGTTCATTAATTCCAGTAAAATTAGAAGTAGAAGTAGAAGTAGAAGTAGAAATAGTAGTGGTGGTGGTGGTGGTTGTAATAGTAGTAGTTGTTGTTGTACAAGTACAATAATATTTATGTCGAGTTTTATCTTTTAATTTAATTGTACAAAATGAAAAATGTAAATAGCCTAAAGGATGCTTTGATGATACTTTGCATTTAACAGCCATAATATTTTTTGATACTCGTTGTACTAATGGTCCAATTGATGCCTCTGATGCCAATAATCTAATTTCTTGATTTATTTCATTATTAACAACAAATTTATTTATTATTGAATTTTTTAATGTTAATGGTTGTGCCTCAGCATAACATCTTTGTGCAGCTAATATATGCTGACAACTTGGCCTGTTTGAAATGCAATAATTATTATCAATGTTGTTACTATTATTTTCATGACATTTCAATACACTAATATCAAAATCATATTCACAACCATTAACAAAACATAATGTTGCACTATTTGTATCATTATTATTATCATTATTATTATTATTTAATGGTAATTGAACAAAACCACGATAATCTGGTCCTTTGTCTCTAACTCTTACTGAATATACTTGTGCAACAATACCAGTTATTAATTTACATGCTTCTGTTGATAATTTACCACGTCTTTCACTAGGTTCTTTAAAGACAGCATCACAATTTTTATTTTTACAGCATAATCCACGAGATCCATTGTATGTTCCACATTTTGGACATTTTTTAATACCACGAAGTGTTGCTTTGCCAAGATCAGAAAGTAAACAACGAAGACGTTCCTCATTTGACATAATTTGACAACTAAAATATTTAAATTTATTCATTATTATTAACAACATTTATAGGTAGGTATGTTTAAACAATATAAAATAATCATAATAATTATGATTAGGTTTATCTACTTACTTATGTTACCTGTTATCAGTTACCAGTTACCAGTTACCACTGTATTTTTAAGTTGACAAAGAAAACAACAATCTCTATTTTGGCAAATTAAATATGGAAAGATATACCTGATCATGGAGGTGATACACAAACACAACACACACAAATGTTCTAAAGGTAGATTTTTATTTACTGCGACATGACGCCAATTGTAAATTCATTCAATTTACACATACTGATATCTATTGACATATGTATATACACACATGCAAATAAAAATATAAAAAATTTTTCTATTTATTCATTGGCAATTGCACATTGATCAGCACATATTTAATTGTCATTTAATTTTTATTAAATTTAGATAAATAAAAATGTCGAAAGCAGTAAATCGAATGAAAAGTGTTAAAAAAATAATTGATAAAATTGATCATAGCTCAAAATTGAGAACAAATATACCAGCCGGTTTGGCAAATCCAAGTCCACCACTTGGTCCACAACTTGAGGTCAGTTGATGTTTAATGATTATTTTATTTATTAATAAATAACATGAATTAAATTATTATTTCAGAGAAATATAAACATTGCTAATTTTATAAAAGATTTTAATGAAAAAACTTCACATATAAAACAAGGTATACCACTTCCAGTCAGGGTCAAAGTATTTCCTGATAAAACTTATGATCTTGTTATTCATCAGCCACCAACAACATATTTTTTGAAACAAGCTGCAGGTATTCAAAGAGGAGCCATGAATTCGGGTTAGTATTGAGTAATTAATGTAATTGAGTAGTGTAATTTTTTAAATGTGTTATTAATTGGATAATTAATATATAAAAGGTAATGAAATTGCTGGAAAAATAACACTCAAGCATCTTTATGAAATTGCTGTTATAAAATCTCAAGATCCACCAATGGCATTATTTACACTTGAACAAATTGTTCAAATGTTTGTTGGTATTGCAAGAACAGTAGGAATTAAAATTGTCAAAGATTTGGATCCAGATGAGTATGCTGAATTTTTAAAAGAACGTGCAGAAATTGTAGCTCAACAAAAACAACTATTACAAGAAGCCAAAGAAGCAAAAATGCTAAGAACTGGATAGTCTTTGAATTACCAATTTTATATGTAGAATTATTTTTAATTATTACAACAACAACAACAACAACAACAAAAGAATAAAAAAATCCAATACTTTTTTTTTTTTCTTTATTTAATTTTATACAAATTTATTATTATTTTTTATTATTTCCAGCTGAAATTACTAAAATTTATAATAATGGAAATGAGGAAGCAGGGGAGATGGAGTTGAAAAGTCAAGTTATGTCTGGTCTATTTGCAATCATTATTTATATATTTTTTTTTAGATGTCAAAGAATTTATGAGTATTTCCTATCCTATTCTATTCTATTATATTATGTAGTGACGGTGTCGTTGAAGAGGAAGAAGAAGAATAAGAAGATGAAAGTTTATTGTTGTTTAACAATATTAAATACAACATTTAAACAACAATATAATAATAGAATAAATTTATTAATTAATTGTTAATTTGCAATAAATTAATTCATCAACTCGCTGGCTACCTGATGGATAATAAATTTTGGCTTATTATCACATATTTGAGCCACAAATTACTATTGTTTAAAGTGTCAAAGCTGTGACAGGATAAGATATAATACCATGTAATTTTATCAACAAAAAAAATTTTAGGTAAATATTTTTAATTATAATAAGCTTTGTTGTAGTTTTCCATTAATTTTTATTAATTTAAATAAAATAATATTTTAGTAAATTTCTACTTACCGACAAGACAATTTGATGGGCTTGACAAATCCAAAATGGCCGCTGCTTTTTTAAAGTGAACGTCTG
>JAPYYR010005419.1:0-10069 GCA_030523065.1 Aphidius colemani | reverse complement strand
TCAGAAAAATCATCAATGATATTAATTATTTTCTAAAATAAATATAAATCCCATCAATAATTAAATTGAATAAATAATTAATCTCATTTATTTATTTACATGATAAAATAATATAAATAAATTTATGTATAATATATATTTTTATATTGACAAAAAAATTTATCCATAATCCTTACAACTTTAAATAATTATTTAGATAAATTATTATTAAGTTTTAGAATTGATAATTTTCAAAGTTCCATGATTTCATGGGTCCCTAAACCTATCAGGTGTTAAACGCGAAGATAGGTAATCAATAAATAAATTCAAAATAAAGTTTTCCAAAAGGCATTAATTTTCAAAACTCTATTTTTTTACTTTTCTTAGTTCAAAACTTCTATGCAAATCCCAGATAAATTCAATTGACTTTTATATCTATAACCTTTATCTTTTATATTTCATCAAGATATTACTCTTCTTCTTCTTATTTTCTTTATTATCATTATTCCAATTGTAATTTCACCATCAAAATGATGATGATGATAATGATGATTGTGTATTATCTTTATACTTTTTTAATACAAAAATAAAGGCATTCTTTAAAAAAAATTGTATAAAATTGAAAAATTTAATTTAGCCGAGATGAAAAAGAGTAATTGAACATGTCAGTCACATAAGAATATGTTATAAAAAAAATAAAGTAACTATTCATAGTGGATATTGTTTTCTTTGTGTTATATATTGTTTAAAACTTTTTTATACAATTGAAAACTCTTTCTTAACGATAAAGTTTCAACAAAATAATACTAAAAACAAAAGTATTAAATAAAAGAAAACGAAAAAAAAAACTTTTTTAAAAAAATAAATTTTAAAAATCACTTGAATGTTTATTATTATACGTAATTCTTATTTATTCATTAAGTTTATCCATCATAAATTATTTTCTTTCCAAAAATTTATAATATTTTTCTTTTTTCCGTGTTAATTTTTTTTAAACTATATTCTAATAAATTTTCTAAACAATTTAATTTAATTTTCTATAAACAATAGCTATATAGCATTATCATTTAATTTTTTTATTTTAATTTTATTTACCCTCGTTGTTATCTGCACTTGAACTGAATTTATATTGTCCAAAAGCATCATTGTTATTAATCCCTAATTTTTTTTTATCTATCTACTATTTTGTTTCACTTGTTTAACTATCGATCGACTACAAAAATAAACAAATAATAAACCCAACAATAAAAAAATAGTAACAAATTTATTTTCTAAAAAATAATAATTTAATAAGGTCAATTTAAAATATAGGTATATAATTTATTATCAAGTAAGTGAATTAAAATATTCTAGAAACTTTTGAGAATACATGTATATTTGTAGGGATGATTTATAGTGCTAAAACAAAACCTATTTTGCGACAAATGTGTTGAAATTGTGCTCCTTGTGGTGAATAAAAAAAAAACCGCTTAGTAAGTACTTGGTGTTGTTGGGTAGATCGGTGACGGGTGAGTTAAGGACACCTTGGTTGTTGAGGTAAAAAGGGTGAAACTGACAGGGGGATAGCTGGGGTGGTTAACTTGATTATATATTGTGAAAATAGTTGGTCTAAAGACACACTAACATTACCTACAACTTTAAATTTACTATATATAACACTTAAAAATCCATCTAACTTTGTTCTTTTTAACGTATAAAATAAAATAAAAAACAAAAAAAAAAAAAAAATATTCCAGGGAAGGTGGGGGCAAAATGGACGGCCTAAATGAATAATATTTTAATAACACTTACTTAGTTCAAAATAATAATTATAAATTATAATTTATAATACGCGAGTGATGTTAGCGATGTTAGAAATTAGAATATTTGAATAAAAAATAAAAGTTAAATTCATTACTTGATGTTATTAAAAATTAAATAAAAAAAAATTTTTTATTATTAATAAAAAAATTAAGTGTCCATTTTGCTTCGATTGTCCATTTTGCCCCCGTCTCCCCGGCATTTTTTTTTTTTTTTTATTCTGTTTATCAATTATTTTTGTTTGTAAATAATTACAGTGGCACTGTGGCTTTTTGGAGTTTTTTTTTTTTTATAGAAAATTATTCACACAGTTGTGATACACTTTTATCAAAAAAAAAAAAAAATAAATAAATAAATTTTGTATTAATTTAACTTTTAACTTTACCATTTTAATAAGCCAATGAAACAGCTGAAATGTAATCCCTCAGCAATAATTTTCACTAAAATAATAAAACTTTCACTCAAAAAATAAAAAAAATCATTAAATAATTGATAATAATATATTGTTTAAACTTTAATTTATAAATAGCACTAAATTCACATAATATTTTTGTTAATATTTTATTTTATTTTTAATTTTCAAACAAACATCACTAAAAGATGATTTTTTTTATTTTCAAGATAACTTTTACACTTGTTTTATTTTATTTTTTTTGTTTTGTATTAATAATAAAATAAGTATTGAATTTGTTATATTTTTTTAACACAATTATTAGCACATTAACTGTTAAAAATAACAACAATAAAATAGCGTTGTTTATAGAACGAGAAACATCGAAAGACTGGCGCCCAGTATCACCACCCTTTTTTCATCCCCTCCAATTGAGTTTCAGTGTCTCGCTTGGTTGAAGAGAATACACATCAGGCCACAATTCCAACTCCCCCTTCGGTTGAAGAGTCACAACGGCACCCTTCTCCTCTTCTTCATCATATTGCTGCTTTGCTCCAAAACAAAAGAACAAAAATAAAAAAAAACAAAAAATTGCAAACGAGATATGTGAAAAAGACAGAGATGATACTTTTCTCTCTTTTACCAAAAAATAAAATAATAAAACTTTTTTTTATTTTTATTTATTTACTCCATTTTTTAATTTTTTTTTTTTTTTTTTTTTTTTTACCCCTATTCATTATTAATTTTTTTTACCTTCTGCAAAATCGTTTGTCACCAAAAAAAATATTTTATACACTGAGGAAATTAAATTTTTTATTTATTTAATTATAAATTTTTTTATTGTAATTTTTTTGTTTTTGAAATCTTTTAAAGATTTTTTAATTAAATAAAATTGAAGTAATTATTTAACTAAAAACAAAATTCAATTATATTATTATTTTTATTTGTTAATTAATTGTCAATAAAATACATTTTAATTTTGAATATTATAGCATAAGACTATCCGCACCATTATAAGGCTATTCTTATGCATAACGCATCAATTAAGTATAAATAACACTTAAATCTCTTAAAAATAATGTAAAAAGAACGTTAAATATATTGAATTATCTCGGATTATGTCTTAATACATTGTGTAAAATTTATTTAAGTGTTATTTATACTTTTATGATGCGTAATACATAAGGATAGCCTTATGATGGTGCAGATAGTCTTATGCAATATTATAACATGTGAATTGATTTTCAATATTTAAAATTAATTTATTTAGATTGTATGCTGTCACTGTCGACTTTGTCATTGATATCATCATCAGATTTATCAGTGTTGTCATCAGCTTGATTCAATTGTTCATCAGTTACAGCCTGAAGTACATCAGCCTTTAACAAGTGTACCAATTCACTTGGTGCCATTGCCTAAAATATAAACATTTGTTTAGGGAAAAAAATGTATAATATTGTATTTATAGTAAATAAAATAATTAAATACTTGTAAATGAGGTGTTATATGTCGAAGCAATGGATTGGCATCAAGAATAGCTTCTTCTTCAGCTTCTAAACGTTCACCATTTGTCATTAATCTAGCAATTGTATCCTCTTTAACCTGAGACAATGAATTAACTAAATCTTTTTGTGTTGTTCCACCCTGAACATTTTTAAGTCGTGAATCTACAAATTCAAATATTAAATATAATTATAATATCAAATTATTATTAATATTAATGAATAACTTACAAAGTCTTGCTAAATATTGATCAGAATCTGACAGTCTTGATGAATCATTTGACTCAACAAATGAGTCTTCAAACTTTGTCAATTCATCATTTGATTCACACTCTTGACAATCACTTGAACCCCATGGATTTATTTCACTCAAAGCTTTCATGATTTATTTGTCTTAATTATTCAACAATTTATTAATTATTGACAATATTACTTATCCAGTTTCTAGAAAGTGTGTCTGACGTTTTAGCTGCTTTTTGTCAACATCAGAAATAGATGGTAACATAGTTGGTTATTTTGCCAATAAAAAATGTCATCTCGGGTTTAATAATGAACAAACTGAAGTATTGTTTTTAATTTTTTTATTATAAAAATATCGCCAATTTCATTAAACAAGCGATAATACTATTTATTATTCATCAAATAGAAATATTTATCTCAGTCAAATGTTAAATTAAATTGTGAGCACATTTTTTATAAAGAAAAACTTAAAATATATTGTCAATAATATTATCAATGAATAAATCATTGAGTATATAAAAAATAATATAATATTTACAATTAATATATAAAACATAATTATACGTAATATAATTAAATATTTTTAACAATTATTTTTAAATTATTACTGATTTTTTTTTAATTACTACAACATTATGAATATGATGCTAAACAATTTCTACCATTTTTGTATTTTTAAATCTTCATTAATTCATTTTTGATAATTCAATTTATTCATTATCAATATAGAAATGATAAGCAAGTCAAAAATTAAAAGTTCACAACCAATGAGCAGCCAAAAAAAAAAAAAAAAAAATATTAATATTAATTTTTATGTTGAAGCATCACAATAAATGATAGCCAAATAAAAATAACTAAATTAATATTATTTAAATAAATACAATAATATTAAAATATAATTATTAATATCATGATGGTCCCTTTATGTTTAATTGCGATTTTTAAAAAAGTTATTTCGCATGATTTATAAATTTCATTATCTGTTTGTTCATTTCAACTTGAAATAATTGATAAGTAATCTAATCATCAAGTCAATGATCATGCCATAACAAGGATAATATTACTCGATTTATAATAAAAGTAATAAAAGCATAAAAAAATAATAAAAATGATTAGATTAATTAATATATATAAAAAATTTTAAAGCTTTTAATACGAGGCCTTTATATTGATATAAAAAAAATTAATTCGTTTTGTAAAAAAAAATTAACAAAATTAAATTATCAAGTGTTGGCAAGACATCAAGTTTACAATATTATAATATTGTCTAGTCACCTACGCAAAAGCCTATATTCATTTTTCAACCAACGCTCGTTTTTTTTATTCCCTCTTCTTGTATAATTCAAGATAAAAAATATAAAATAGGCGTAAAGTCGATATTTAACAATGTCAAATCATCACAGTAAAAAAATAAAAAGTGTCTGAATTAATTGATAAAAAATCAAGACCACAATTTAATTTATCATAACAGTATTATTTTTGTTTTCCTTTAAATAAAATTATTATGAATTTGTTGTATTATTTTCTAAACAACAAAACCAACGTCTCCATCTTGATGATAATTTTCTTCTATTTATTTTTATCAAATTGTTACTATTTTTTCTGGTACTCATTGCACTTACAATTGCTTGATCAAACGCTTCTTTAAGATCATGTTGTGTTAATGCTGATGTTTCAACATAGCAAACAGCACCTAAACGTTGTGCTAATTCATTTCCTTGAATTGTTGATATTGGAGATTGTCCATATCTTGCCAATTGTAACATTAATCGTACATCTGATCTTAAATCACATTTTGTACCAACCTGAATTGAAAATATTCATAAGCAATTATTATAAATTTTTTTGTATTATTATTTCTTTAATACTTACTATTATTACTGGAACATTTTGACAGTATTTTCGTACTTCATCAAACCAACGAGTACTGACACTGTGATATGATGATGGACATACAACACTGAAGCAAACCAAAAATACATCTGTTTCTGGATAACACAGTGATCTTAGTGGATCAAAATCATCCTGACCAGCTGTGTCACAAATTTGTACGTTCAATGGGAGTCCATCAACATTGACGACAACTGAAAAAAATTTAAATAATATTAATTTTGTTTGATGAAAAAAAGGAAAACAAAATGTTGATGTTTTTTTATTTATTTTTAAATATTAATAAATATTTATAGTTATAACTTGACATTATTGTTGCTGCTGTTGTTGTTGTCGTTCGAATATTCAAGTTTTTTTTTTCTTTTTTAAATTAAAAAAAAAACACAAATTAAAATTTGATGTGTAAATTTTTAGAAAATATATTTAGAAATAGAAATGATGTGTTGTATTTTAAAAATATACCTGTTTGTAAAATAATTTCGTAATGTTGTTGATATTTTTTTTTAAAATTTCGATTGTTCAAAGATATCAATAATAATTATCAATTTTTTTTTTATTTTTAAAAATGAGTTGTTTTTTAAGGTAAATAAATTAAAAAGATAAAATTAATTGAAACAATATTCATATAAATTGCTGATTTTAAAAAAATTTTATTTTTCGAAATTTTATATTTAAGGTAAAAAAAAAAAAAATAGAAGAAAAAAAATCTGTAATACAATATCATAGTACAATACGGCTTTGCGATGCTTGAGTTCTTTCTACTCATCTTTCCTTTTTTTTTTTCCTTATGATCATGATGATTTTTCTTTATTTATTATTATTTTTCTTTGGTATTGAAGTAAAGCCATAGGAAGCATTGGAATTGCCATTGGCGAATGATTCTACTCAACTTATATATACAGGTGGTGCAAAAATATATATATAGCTATATGATAGCTATACATTGACTCTCACCTGTTGCCCTGTCTGTCTACCTCAAGTACAGTCCCTTCTAAAAATTAATTCTCCAACAATATTATATTTTACAATAAATAATATCAAACAGTGTCTCATTCAATTGACAAATATAATCTTTAAAAAAATATTCCTCATTTACAAATAAAATAAAAGATAATCTTACTTTTTTATTATTTTTTTTTTTTTTTGTCATTCTATTCTAGTCGATTTATGAGTCAATTGATGTGTCATACATTATAAAAAAATAAAATAATAATTGTAATAATAATACGTGACTAAATTTGAAATATTATTGTTGAATTTCCTTAAAAAAAAAAAAAAAAAAAAAAAAAAAAAACATAAAATTTTTCAATCATCATGCTACGATGAATTTAATAATTATTGCTATTATTGTTATTATTTTTTTGATTATAATTACCATTGTAATTGTCAAATGCTGTTGGTATGTATTCACCAGGAAATCCATTTGTTGAATATGATACAACCAGACTTGTTTTACCAACAGCTCCATCACCAACAAGTACAACTTTAATTTTTCTATCAATTAATTGATGATTACTTGTACAATTATCAATAATATTATTATTTGTTTGTTGATGATTAATTGTTGTATGTTTGACTTGCATTTTCATCATTTGTCCACTTTTAATTAGTGGCTTTTTCCAATTTGAGTGTGATGAAGGTGGCATTATATATTTTCAATTATTATTTATCAAAAATTATTCATTAAATTGTCATCAATTTATCTAAATTGATAGGAAGAAAATTATTCTATTTAATTTTATAGAAAATTTTCAAATTAAATAAAGTAACATAACTCGTTTTCACTTGGCCTTTTTTTTTTTTTGCTCTTCAATAATTTTTTTAAAAAATTTTTAAATTTCCTGTTATTTATTGTTGTTTTTTAAGTTTTTTTTTTTTTTTTAAAACAAGTTTGTTTATTTTCTTTCTTCTTCCTGGAGGCACTGTGAAGGTCGTTGTCTTACCTTCTGTTTTTTAAAAAAAGTATATATCTTTTTTTTCATATAGAAAAAAACAGCTGGATTATTTAAAAAACTATTTTTAAATATTTTTTCATAGCTTATTTATACTTTTGCAATTTATTATTTTCATATAAATATGTTTATTATTATGAAATGAATTTTTTAAAATTGAGAAAGTAATTTAGAAATAGAAATAATATTATTTCTATTACAACACTCGCGTAATCATAGAAAAATAAAATTAAAAAAATAGTAAATTATTGATTTGAAATAATATCTATATATATAGACTTGACACTATTTTAATTCCAAGGATATTTATTTATTTTTCGAGTCACAGGTAAACTAGATCAGTTGGTGGTCATGATGATGATGATGCTGATATAATTTACAAATGTTTTTTTCGGATATAGATGAGAACATACTAAACAGACAAAAGGAGAGACAAGGTGAGACTGGATGTATAAAATTTCTCCACCAACTGACATATCAAGCTTGCCACTTTAACAAAAATTATCCATCCAAAATTTATATCATTAAATTATCATTAACTTATCAATAAATATATATGCCAAATTCTTATCACCTAAAAATTTACATCTTACATAAACTTTTTCTTTTCATCTTATCCACTATTTTAAATAAAACAATAAAAAAAATTTCTTTCACCCAGAATAATAGTAGTCTAAATGAAAAAAAATATTAAATTTAAAATAATTTATTAAAAAACAATCTATTTATAATTAAATATATATTTTTTTTTCTATAATTTATATTTTTATTTGATTAACAATTTACCAATATATTTTTGTAATTAATTGTACATGAATTTTGTGTGTAAAAAAAAGAGTTTAGAAGATATTATTTAATTGGATTTCGAATTTCGATAACTTTTAATGTTGGTCAACTTGTATGATGTAGAGCCACCTGTTGTTAAAATCTGAAACATTTTTTTGTCTCTGTTGCTCTAATTAACACAGTCGATAATCTGTCATTGTTTTGTGTTCGTTTAACACCGTCAATAGCCGTAGAACATCGTGAAAAAAAAAAATAATAAGATACATCATTCTCAATGTCTAGTGCATGATAGAAGAGGCTAGACTATATATTGTTTATAATTTTTAACAAAAAAAAAACAAACTATTATTTGCTAATTTTTTTTTTGATAACAACATACTGTCGTCACGTTAATTGACTCATCAATGTTATCATTTTTTGAATAAACCATCATTTTGATAAAACACACAGTGTTAAGTGAATAAAAAAATTCTAAATGAAACAAAAAGTTGTGAGATAATCTTGGATTTATTGATTTCTCCACGTTGTCTCTCACTCACTCGTGATTATTTCATTCTTAACAATTTAATCAATTTTTTTTTTACAATTGTAAACACGTTTATTATTATACATATATATTTTTTTTTTATACATACACGTGTTTAATTAATCACGTGAAAATAACTCAATTTTTAATACAAAAAAAAGGAGTTGATTTATTTAGCAATAATTATTGAAAATTTATTTAAAAGTTGAAGCCTACTTGTGTTCAATAAAAATCAACCTCAAAAAAAGTACACAAGTCTACAATAAATAATTATAATTTATATTATTTAAGACTGATTTATTAAAACAACAATAATTTATTGTTGTAAATATCCATGATAAAAATATGCCAGTTTATTGGATGATTCGTTTAAGTCGTAATGTTTATTTATTTATTTGATAATTTATTATTTAGGACTTCAAGAAGAGGTTGTCATAGAGTTGTTACAACACCAGGAAAATTACCAAAATGTGTTTACGTTAGAAGTTATGGAACAACAACAACAACAAAAACAACAAGTAGTGTCAATGGACAACCTGGTAAAATATGGAAATATACAAGAAAATTTAGTAAAGTCATTAGTTTACCAATTACCATTGGTGTGTCATTAATTGCTGTTTTACAATGGCGTTATTTGAGAAAAAATCCTTATCAAAGTGATGATGAAGTTGTCAAAGGACCACTTAATGATTTGATGGTAAATATTTAACTATTTGTTTATTAATTAAAATATTAATTTATTTATTTACTTAAATTATAAGTAGATTTTTTTTTAGACACATTTAGCGGAATAAAATTATCATAAACATAAATTTTTTATATAATAATTTGATATTTTTATTTATTTATTTATTATTTATTAAATAATAATTTTATTTTGTAAAAAAAAAAAAACAATTTAGCCATAATATAATAAAATAAACTGTGAATAGAAATAGCGTGATATTTATCAGCCAATAAAAAGCCTTCTTCTTTCCATTCTATTTTTTTTTTTTTTTTTTTT
>JAPYYR010005212.1:0-12922 GCA_030523065.1 Aphidius colemani | reverse complement strand
AAAAGCCAACAACAATAATTACAAATAAATTGAGTAAATATTTCAGGAATTTAATTAACTTGTCGATGCAAAATTATAAAAATAAAATGCTCATGATGATGATGATGATCCTCTCGAGTGAATAACCAATATATCTTGGATATGTTATCCGGGGGGATAAAGACGATGGGGGATTTATATTTGATATATAGATAGATATAGTTGACCAAGTGTGTCTGCAGTGTCGGAAATAATTGGTATATCTTGTCTCTCGTTTATCCCCTTCAGCGTAAAATTGGAAACTCGCCAGAATTGTATGGCAACACGACACGTAAACGAGACACACGTGGATATATATACCCCTAAAGTTGTATATACAACAACAACAACGTCAACAACAACAACAACAACTATCTGCAGGATATTTCATCCTCGCGCGTTGCAGAAATTCGCTCTTGCAGTTTGTGTCCAAAATCCGTAGATTCTTCGTCTCTCAACGGCCACCAATATCTATATTATCCAATGAACTTTATAGTGTATTGTGTATATCATGGCAATGTATGTCCCATGTGAGAGCTTAACCCCGAAATTGAAACTTGGCTGCAAAAGCTGATTCAACTCCGCGAATTTCTACTCTTCCAGCGCTGCACACTTTTGCTCACACAAAATTGCGCATTATTACTTTATATATTTGTGTGTGTGTGTGTATGGGTAGCTGGGCGGTGGTTTAATATGATATGCGGCCTTTTGCCCTTTTGTCTCGCGTCGCTTATCTCATAAATAACAAAATAAGCACCTTCATAGTTGTATGTATATATATTTTTTTTGTTTTTTCATACAGTGTATAGCTAGTGTAATTTAATATTTGATAAAAATGTTGTATTAATGGAATTTATATCAGTCGTGGTAGCTACAGTGGTTATAATGATAATTAAATATAAAATAACGGTTTGATAATGTTACAGTGAAAAAAATACTTGATAACTGTTAGAGATTATTGAAAAGTTGAATTAAAAATTCAATTGGATTAATTGATTCAATTTATAGTTATCTATGATACATCTATGAAATATTTCATCCATGAAAAATCATTATTTTTTAGGATTTTTTAATAATTTTATTGCCAATTTTCATTGACTTTTTTTGTTGTTGGAAGGTTTTTTTTTTATTTCAAGTGCCCCATCGACACTTTGACGTGTTTTAAATTTTTTTTTAAATTGTCGTTTGAGTGATAGTATTATTTTACAAGTGGGTAAACATAAAATTTCATAGATAATTATTATCTCAGGCTGATATTCATGTGTACGCATTGATTTATTTTTTTTTGGCTTTGAATTTTTTGATTTTCTTTTTTCCATCAAGCTTGGCTCTTTATCAAGTTAAAACTTTAAAACTTTTTTTTTAATATAAAGGTCAAGCGTATAAATAAAAGGGTTGCTTGTAAATTTTGAAAAAAATTTATACCAAATTTTGATAATAAATATTGAACTAAAAATATAGCCAGTTTTTCATTACATAAATCAGATTTTTTTTTAAAAAAGCTAATTTTGTGTAACTGAAAAGGTTAATAATTATATTTTTTTTAATTTTATTTTTAACAAGTTTATATGCTTTTAAAATGAAAAAATAAAAATCATTTAGTTTGTAAAATCAATCGATTTTTTATGCTCATAAAAACATTTTAAAAAGAAAAATTCAAGTAAAATAAAATACTGAAAAACTTTGGGGTTCTTTTGGTTTATAAAATAGAAAAAAAAAAATAGGGTGATTGTGGTTTTAAGATTGGGGTAATATATATAAAATGTGATTGTGAAAAATAATACTAAAAAAATATGTTATATTGTATTTGAGTATAAAATAATCGATGAACACACCACGACAACGTCTATATGTGGTGGTTTATTTCAACCAGGTCATTTTTTACCTTTCTAATTTTACTATTTTTATTTCGTTTTTTTTTTAACCCTGGTGTTGTTGGTGACCTGGTGGTTTTTTTTCTTCACCTCATTTTCGTTTTCTTGGTGATACTTGCTGTGGTTTTATCCACCTTAAAACCAAGAAACTCGTTGATCCATATATAGACAATTCTACTTCCCCCACAAGTTATATCAACGAAATAAAAAAATTTAACTTTTTTTTTTTTATTTTTTTTGTCGAAATAAAATTCAGTTACATATAAAATTAATGATTACTTTTTTGCTAAATGTTATATGAGAGTTTTTTGGAGTTTAAAAAAAATTTGAAAAAAATATTTTTCCAAGTGGTACAACTCGATTTAATTAGGCTAATACACCTAACGCTCATGGAGCAAGATGATGTTGGTATAGTTGTGACTTGTGGATGTGTATTTTAATCCTCAAATTAATATATATGTATTTTTTTTTTTCATCAACCTTGATATTCTTTCTCATTCCTATCACCATATTCAAAGCCAACGACCATTCACAGTGGCCACATAATTAAATAGCCGAGTTGGATAATTAATTCAGCGAGACACCGACGCCAGATGAAAACGGATGCACAAAGATATTCATTCGTATATATAAAATAAACGTTTTTAAAACATTCACAATGTTATTTATTATTATTAATTTTTATTAGTTTAGTTTTATATATTATTTTTAGTTGACGCGCAATTTTAATTATTTTCCATTTAAATTTAACGTCGTTTTATATATTTTTTTTTTAGCTTTTTTTTTTAAAATAAATTATATATCTCAATCTTCATGACTGTCATCATCATTAATTTATCAAAATTGATGTGACTGCGTTTTTAAAGGTAACAGAGGGGGTCAACATTCCCAGGGGAAATTATTTTTTTTACTAGATTTTTTCCTATGTCATTATAGATAAGCAGCATATGTGCATTTTTTTCATTTTTTTTTTATCTACAATTTTAAATATATAATTTTTTTCTTTGAAAAGTCATATTTCAATGGCACTCGTGAACCTTCAATTCACTGGATATTTAAATTATAATTTAACTATTTTTTTTATCAACAATACATCATCATGAGAATTTTCTTTATAAAATTATCTCATTTTTTTAAAATAAAAATTCAAAAACTCATCATAAAATATATATTTTTTTCTTTCAAAGATATACATCTCTTCCTTGAAGATAAAAAAAATAAATTTGCACTTCAAAAAGTAGTTACATCGGGGAAAAAAAAAAAAAAAAAAGTTTATATATATAAAATTTTTTCAACAATTTATTTTCTATAAAATTGAGCATTACATTTTTACATGAAAAAAAAAAAAAAATATATATAATCCGTAATAATATCCATAAAGTATAAGTAGATTTGCAAAAAAATAAACAAAAAATATTTAACCCTTTCATTCCACCAAACCCCCAAATGATAATAACAATATTAAAATATTTTTAAAAATTTGGGAGGAAAAGAAAAAAATTATATTTCGTCTGATTGTGGGTGGGAATAAATATAATAAAAAAAATATGATTAAAATGAAAAAAAAAAAAAAAAAAAATAATTCTTTGAGGTTTATTGCATTACGAACGGAGAATAATCCACTTGGTACAGTTTTAGTTTGACCGCAACGTGATACTCATCAGTAAGTGTTCGTACAAAAAAAATAAAATAAAAATAAAAATAAAAAACACACATAAGAGATATAAATTGAGTATGTGCCGCTGGCCGAGATTAGGGCGAATACGCATGTAATATAAAAAATTCATACCAAGTACAGTATAAAGGTGTGTAATATTGCTAAAATGAAGAAAAAAAACTAAACGAATATTGAAGTTTAACGGTGGGAGCATGAAATCAAACGGTATATATAAAATAAATCGGTACATACCTGTGGTTGAAATAAAATCCAAGACAGATATGGTTCTTTCATGGTTAACTTTGGAGTACGTCGATTGCGAATCCTTCATGTTCAATATATACAAGCTGAATAATCGTGCCTCAGCATGCCAACAATTTCTTGTCTTTATTTATCTCATTTATTTTTCAATATTTTTATTTTATATTTTCATCTCACTTGGTTAATATACAGGTGTACATATTGCTTTAACTCTTCAGCTTCTCACACAATTTTTTAAAAATATATATTTTTAAGCTTAGAAAATTTATATATACAAACTTGTTTTCTCGCACTTTTGCATAGATTTTTTTTTTTATATTGCACAGAGGCATAACTCGATGGTAAAAATAAATAAATAAATAAAGTTTTTTTTAACAACAAAAAGAAAAAGAAATGTACTTTCTTCAACACATGGCAGACACAAGTGCATATATGTGTGTATTTTTTTTAAGTATATGGCTCTTTATGTACACCTCTTGAATTTCGCGTGCATAAAAGCCATAGAGGTTACTTGTTCCTCACACTCATCTACACCATACTTTATGGAAAATAACCTAACGGTTTTTTGGATAATTTTTTTTATTTTATTTTTCATTCCTTTGTATTTTAGATTCATATCCAAGAATTTATTAGAATGTAATTTATATGGTTCTTCTAAAAAAAAAAAAAAAAAAAAAAAAAAAAAAAAAAAAAAAAAAAAAAAAAAAAAAAAAAAAAAAAAAAAAAAAAAAAAAAAAAAAAAAAAAAAGAAAAATGATAATAAAATAAGTAGAAAATTTGTTTCTATATGGAAAAAAAATTTATATAAAATTTTTATAGACTTACTTTGAGAAAATAATCCAAGTAAAATGTTAAAAAAATATTGAATTTTTTATTATTTTAAAAATGAGCTAAAATAACAAAGTTTTAGAAGGAGGATGTGTGTAAATGTCCCAGTTACAATTTTTGAATACTCAAACATGATTTTTCACATGAACACATGGTTTTTTCTTTTTTACTTGACGTTTTTTTGTGTGTCTCGTTTAAATATATTTGAAAAAAAAAAAAAAAAAAACAAGTAAAAAAGCTTTATTTTAAACTCACTCATTTTGTGAGAAGAATTTGAATGCTTGAATGGAGTGAGAGAGGGATTTACTTTACACCCGGCACACACAAGATCACTTTTTCATGGCAAGCTTTAAATTTACAAAATGGCGGCACCATCTATTGAACAATTTTTTCTTTTATTATTATTATTTTCATTTGTATTTTTAAAAAAAAAAATGTTAAATCGCGTGCTTCACTGCTTGAACACATTTTTTCAAGTGTCCAATCAATACTTGCTGTTAAAAAAAATAGTTGAAACAAAAAAAAAGCAGCAATACATTGCATAAATATATAGTCTAATGTACACAAACGTTTATGAAAATAATTTTGCAAATGACGTCTTCTTAATTAGAAAGAACAAAAAAAGTGTAATTTTTATTGTCGAATTTTTTTATCCTTTAAGGATGATTTTTAGTTTTAATTTGGATTATAAAATTCAAGACAATCTAATACATATATCTGTAGTATATTTAAGCCCATAAAATTCACCCTTTTCATTGGAGGTTAAGTTGGCCTCGCGGGTCTCTTCTTATCTGCCACCTAGATTCCCATAAGCTTTATACCAACGAGAACTGTAGAATAAGGCTGTGTGATAAAAAACATTTTATGGACGTATGCAAGGCACGGATGCTGCATTGCAAAAATCCATATATATATACTAAAATGCACATAAATAAATATATATTATTTACTATATTCTTTTGTTATATACACCTGCAACACTTAAATTTATTCAATTGTAAATTAAACTTTATATTTTCACATAAATTATTTGATTCAATTTAACTCTAATTTATTTGTCTTTTGTTTTTTTTTTTTTAATCAATTTTACTTTCTATAAAGATATTAACTATTTTACAAGAAAAAAAAAACCTACAACAACAAGAGGAAAGTTTAGATGCATACTTTTCATAAATACTTTGTGCTTTGCTTATCGAAAATAAACCAGTCTAGTCTTCTCTTCTATACCCCATATCCAAAAGTATACCCACAGGAATCCCAAGTAGCCCGAGAGGGGGCGTGCAAGACCCTTGATAACAACCAACTATTTACTTTTTTTTTTTTTTTTTTTTTTTTTTTTTCTTTTTATAACCTCTTTTTTTCATTCTCCTTTTTATTTTATTCAATTTTTTTCTTTTCTTTTGCTATTATTATCAGTATAAGCGTATACTTTTCTATTCCAACCACAAACACCATCAAATTTTTTTACATGAAAAATATTATATAGATTATAAACCCACAGAAAATGTAAAAAAATTTATGTTGAAATTTAAAGAATAATATTTATTTTTCATTAAACAATACCTAAATAAAATATACAAAAAATATTTTTATTTTTTTCTTAAATTATATATCAAATTCAGCTGTATACGCTTTCGTTATTTTAATTTAACAGAAATAACTGGCATTTTTTAATTACGAGATTTATAATAATTTAAATAGAAATTTTTATTTTTTTTTTTTTTTGTTTATTTAATTTTATTGTTAAGTTATGAAATATAATAGTTGAATGAATTTAAAACTTTATTATATATTAATTCAGTTGGCGGCGGGTATAATATTAAAGTTTGTATAAATTATTTAAAATTATTCTCGAGAAATATATTTGTATGAGTTGAAATTTACGTCATTGAAATTAAAGATAGCATATGTAAAATTTCCAAATGTTTGATGAAGTTTGTAGCAGTTTCTCATCAAGCCTCAACCACGTACTTTGAATTAATCAAATTTCATTGAATTTACAGTTGAAAAAATATAATCTTCACCTTAAACTATTCAAAATCTTCAAGTACTTAATGATAACTCCAACGATTCAATATATTTTGACCATAAAAAAAAATAACAATTTAAAATTAAATTGAAAAGAAAAAAAAAATATTCCCATCAATGCATCTTTTATACAAATGAAAATATACATAAATGGAATTTCGAAAGTTAACAGACTGACTGTACATGTATTTTTTTTTTCATTTGAATGTTATTTTTTCTTATTTTTTCTTATTTATTTATTATTTATTTATATTTTCTTCGAACGCGTGCGAAAGGCCACACGAACTCTGCCAACGAGCTGGACGATAATTGCTGCAATTGCACAACTCCCGTGAGGCATGAACATACCCAACCACATTACCCCCCTTTCAGTGTGTGAATGCCTAGTTCAAATATATATAAATAAATTGCTACACGAGATGAGATAGGTAAATAAACGCTTGTGAAAATTACACATTTATTGACCATATTTTTAATTGCGTTATTCATTATTATTATTATTCCGCAATTTTCCATTTATAAAACTTTTTTTTCTCTGTAAAAAAAAAAAAAAAAAAAATTATTTATTGTAAATAAAATTAATTTTTTTTCTTCATTTTCAAGTATTTTTTCTTCATTAATTACCACTCTCTGTACTTTGGACTAATTACGATTTGGATGACTTGTTCTCATCCCCTATTTTTTTCTTCATCTTCTCGTTAAGAAGTTTTTTTTTATTTTTGCTGTTACAACCCCTCTGATGATGTTCGTCGTTGTCTCATCTTCTTTTCTAGTCTGTTTAACTCACTGTGCCTCTTTCATGCGAACCAAAGACAACGTAGTTGGCACGTACCACTGACAAACGTTTGTTCTTCTTAATTTTTTTTTTTTTTTTTCTTTGTTTCTTCAACTAGTATATACTTTTCCATGGTCCCTTTTTATTTTATTATCTATATATGTTTTTATTTTTATTCTTACTTTCACAGTTCTTTACTTTTATTTGAAACTTTTACGTATATAGTCCTACAAACTTTTAAACAGTGAATTGTGGCTTTTATATAAAATTGTGGATAAAGAAAATGAAATAAAATAAAAAGGTACATTAAATGGCTTATGGATCGAGACAGTAAAAAATTAAAAATAAAAAAACATAAATTTTATTAATCAATTTAATTATATTGTCATGTTTAATAAATTAATTAATTTTTTTTTGGGCTTTTTTTAACATTTTAATTAAATCTTTGTTTGTTTATTGTATTGTTTTTTTTATTGGAATGACAAATTGTATTGACAATTTTGTTGAAATGTTATGATAATTTATAGAAATATAGAATTCAATAAATTAACGTAATTAATGCATCATTGGCTGTTTGGGTAATAATTGATATTTGCCAGTGGGAATTGTCATTATTCAATCCAGATAAATCAACCTCGTCAATAATCAGAATATTAAATAGCCAAAAAAATTTATTGTTATCGTTAGATAGATAATAAAGCAGATGGAAAATATTTACCAGATAAAAAATAAAACAATGAATTTATTAAAATTAAAGTTTTAAAAGCCAATATGATGACATATCAATTCAAATCCACAATAGCCTCTTGTACTTGTGTGATCATTCAAACGAAAATATTTGTTAATTTTTTTTTTTTTTTATAAATAAAAATATATTTTTCATATTTATTTATTATTATTTTCACCATCAATGGCTATATGTTATTTTATTTATTTTTATTTTGTTCATTCAACTCCTCGCAAATATAATATCTTGTTGTTTTTTCATTTTTTTATTTTCATTTTTCCTCACGTATATTCATGTGAAATAATAATAAAAAAAAAGAATATTCTCTCGATGCAAATGACAATAAAAAATTGAACAAATAAAAAAAACTGTAGATAAATTTAAAAAAAAAAATGTTAAAAAATTGTGTGGAAGTGTATGAATACATGCTCCAGTTATTATTCCATTTAAATATTATTAAAAATAAGAATTTATAATAAAAAAAAAAAATACACAAATTGTTAATCCGTAAATTTTATTTATTGGCATTTTGTATATAAAATATTTATTGTTATAAAATAATATATAAATAGCGTGAGGAAGTTGGAGGGTTGGAGGGTTGATAAATCATCCGTACACACAATTATCATCATCATCATCATCATCATCACTCGATATTATCGGTTTTATCCAATTTTTTTTTTGCTCTTTTCCGTTTTGTAATAAATTGGTATTTATTTTTTGAATTCAAGGGGAGTTGAAGCCTGTGAATTTATGAAATGACAGTGAAAATATATGGGGTAGTTTAATTTCATTTTTGTTATTAACAATAAATAAACAAATTTAAATTTAATTTATTGGCCATAAAATTAAAAGCTTTTTTTTCTTAAATACAATTTCAATGTAAATCGATAAAAATTTTATTAGAAAATAAAGAAAAAACATAAAATAGATAAATGAAAAATTTAAGGAAATAGAAAAAAAAAGGAAAAAAGGTTTTTTTTGTTGGATCCAGCAAATGTGGAACGAATGTTTTTTGAATCAATAAGCACGTTGTGTCATTTTCAATGGTTTTTAACCTCGTTTATACCAGTTTTCCATTTTGACCCTGATGAAATTTCAAAACCTCACAATGGCTTACGCAAAGAAACAATCAATTTTAACATGCAACCTTTAAGTGAAGACATTTCAGCTCACTATGGGTGGTTATTTGATGCCCAATTTCCTTGGAAAATAATTTCTCAAAATATAAATGTTCAAGGTTGTCATTTTGACAATAAAATTAACACCAGGTTATGTTGTTATCCATGAAATGTCATTTATGTTTGACAAGCATTTATTTTTTCATCTTTTTCTTTAGTTTTTTTTTTCCATTTTCCTTAATATCTTGTTATTTACTTCATTATTATTTTTATGTTTTCATAATAAAAGCCGGAAAATATATGTTTATTTAAAACGACATTTTCAACTCCCCAATGTTGTGGTTAAGAAACCAGAGTTGCCAATTTTCATCATCAATTTCCTTCTGGTTCAATCAAAATTCCAATTACCGGAGTGCAAAGAGAAATATATAAAAATAAATAAAAAAATTTAGTTTTATATATACAAAAATTGAGGTAAAGAATTGATTAATAGTTGAAAAAATAAAATAAAAAAAAAATATATAAAATAGATAGTTAGCCGCCACACAGGTAGTTTAAATTTGAAAATATTTGAATTTAAAAATTCATGTTTAAATAAAAGTACAAACATTGATACCCAAAGTGACCCAAAGTATTTTAAAAATGAAAAAAATCAAGTTTTTTTTTCAACATATTTCTTAACCACCTGTCTTCCCGTATTTGTATATATTTTTTTTTATCTCTTTCACATAATATCATTAACCTTATCATCATGATAATCATCCTCTCCATTATTCAATCTATCTGTCCATCTATTCATTCATCTGAATATATCTATATTTTTAATCAGTGACTTCAATAGTCATACACAATATCTCCCTTTGGTTATGTACCAGTATGATGACGTTGATTTGAATCTAAATCCTCATCATTCTACACTTTTTCTTATATTATTATTTATATTTATATAACTAAAAATATTGAGTGAGAAATCTGGCAACCCTGGTCAAGTAACCAGGGGGTCGAGTACACATTAAAGCCGCTAAAGCAGGCTTTTCTCAAACTCCAAGGGAGTTTCTTTCTCTCTTTCTCTCCCCAATAATATATTTTTAAAAAATATATAAAACGTCAACCATTCATTCTCACAATTTAGCTATATAACTGCCCTTCCAAACTCAACATGGGACAACCAATCTATCCCCTATTTTTTTCTTTTTTGAACGCTCAAATGCAAAAGCTACCTCAATAATATTAAAAAAAAAAAAAAAAAGAATTATTGTTTAATAATAGTATGTGCTAGGGTAAACGTGCACACGTATATATACCAGTTGAATAATTGATCAGTATAAATATAGATTAATTTTTTTTAATAATACAAATTTTTTTTTTTTGAATTTTTTTCATGATATTATATCAATGAATGGGAGGTTTTTTATTTGGTGAAAATAATATTTTTGAATTTTCTCATCGTCATGATAAGTCTTGTATATATTTCGATCAAAAGTTTTAAATTTCTACCCTTATTTTGTATATATCATGAGGTACTTTTAGATGTCTGCTTGTGTAATTTTGCCAACAAGAGTTACGCGTGCCAAACGGGAAGCTACAAGCTAACTGCCTTGGCAAACTGTTTTTCGTGTAGTATCTGTAGCTCAGTATGAAAAAAAAAAATATGTATAAATATATAAATAAGATTTCGGGGTTCGTTTGAATTCACGAGGGTTGTTTTTATTTCTTCCATGTTGAAGGGAAAAAGCTTTGGATAAAATGGCTCTAGATGAGAAGAATGATGGAAAATTGTGTTGAGGGGTAAAAGACTGGTAGCAGATTTTTATTGCTAAAAAAAAAATTACATATATAAATATTAAGTTATCGATGGTTTTAAGGTTGGGATCAGAATAAAAATATAATAAAATATTACCAAAAAAAAATAGGCACTATACAAGCCCACTAAAATAAATAAATAAATAATTTTTCTATTTTATTTGGCATCAATCAGCTATATCAATTGATAATAACCAAAATAATTATGTAATTAGTACGTAAAGTAGGTGATTCTTGCACGACTTTGAGGCTGTTAATAGTACGAGTGACGTACAATTTCTTTTAGACACAAAGTTTGTAATATAGACGCCATTATTGGTGCGTTGTTTAAAGATCGTGCGTAAAAGTATTTCTTTACGCACTATAATTTGTGCATAATAGCGTCTTTTACAAACATTTTTTGATTTTGCCAATAATGTGTTTATATTATGGAAAAAAAATTACAATAAATTAGGTAATTATATCGAGGGTACTGTTAAAGTGGTGATGAGAAAATTTTCGTATTTTGGCATACCATAAATTTAGCTAGAAACTAATAATTTTGGTAAAATTACAAACGACACTTGCTGCCTGTTGTTTGCGTGTGTGTTTGTGTATAATATTTATGTGAATATTAAGTGTACATATTTTTGTGTTGGTGTATGTGTATCCTTTGTGAGTCGTAATGCATATAGCCCCTCATGTTCGTTGAAGCATACTTGAAACAATTACCAAACCCTACTCTCTTGCTTCCTTTTATTCAGGACCAAATATGTATATATTTTAAATGTTTTATACACAATATTGTTTTGATGTATTTCGAGGATCAACGAGCACTGAAATTAGACGACTTACAATTAGTTTTCTCTACTCAATTCTTAACTCAAAAGTATTTAATTACTTTGTGCACGATATATTTAATATATTTATATTTAATTTACTTTTTTGTATGTCTAAAATCACGTTATTAAACTACTTTTATGCCATCATTGTGTTTGTTTTTTTTTTCTTTAAATTGAATATTGAAAATTAATATGAAAAAAAAATTAATTTACAAATGAATAAATATTAGTGTAATATAAAAAAATTAAAAATAATTTTTATATTTTATTTGTCAGTCATTTATAGAGCAGAAATAATTTTGCAATTTTTTTTTTTTTATTTAATATTAAAAATTTAGCTTATCATTATATTTTGTAATTAAATTCTAAATAATTTTTTTTTTCTTTTTCTCCTCAGTGGGTTTATTTACCAATCCTGTTGCAAACACCAAGTGAAAATGTGAGTATTGAATTAACTTAATTTATATGTTTAAAATAAAAAACGTCCCTTTGCTCTGACGATGTGTGTCTATATTTATATAATTTAAAACAAGTAAAATAGAATAGAGAAAATCAATCGACAAACTAAATTCATCGATGCGTTGCATTTGTGCTGCATAGTTTCACCATTGTCTTTTAGTTCAGTACCACTACTATCACCACCAACACCATCAACACCACCAACAACATCACTGGGTGTTGATGTTCACGTCTGGAAACTTTGGTAAATTGCATTGTGCGCACAGAGAGCTGTTTGTATATGTATATAACTCACTTTCAATTCAAAAGCTATATGTATTGTCATCAGATAATATTATATATACTCCGTGCAAATTTATATATACATGCTAAATACATACAGTATATATATATGTAAAAATATAAAACCAATATCAAACTATTTTCATTCAAAATCCATGCCTTGATGGTGCCGCTCGCGCGTAATCAAGTTTTCGTGAACAACTTGCTGATGGATTTTATGTTTTTTAATTTTTTTCTTTTAAATTCTTGTATACTAAACATTTTTTTT
>JAPYYR010005199.1:0-11768 GCA_030523065.1 Aphidius colemani | reverse complement strand
AAAAAAACATCTGGATTAAATAACTAGATATAATATGTATAGAAAAAAAATTTAATTATTTGGCAAGTTGTATAATATTTTAATAATTTAATTTATTGATGAAATATAAACGTCAAAATTGAAATGGTGTGTTGATTATTCCGACAAGTAATTTTTTAAAAAATAACAAAAGCAAGTGAATGACAATGAGGCAGCCAAAAATCATTGGCAAGAAAAATAAAAATTATAAATAAAATGTAAATTAAAGATTAAAAAAAAGTTGTAGCAATGCGACAAGACTGTGTGTTGTTGGTGTTGTTGGTGGTGTTGGTGATGATTCTTGTCGCCACATTGTCTGGCAAAGATGGGGGCACGTTCTACTTGTTCTACTTGTTTTGTTGTACAACTTGTAAATTTGTCTTTTTATTTTATTTTAATATTACTATTCATTTTGTAATGCACACACAGCTCGATGGAATAAATCATCATCAGCCAAATGCATAAGATTTAAAACCTGCCCTCGACCTCTTTTACCTATTTTTTTTTTTAACTTTAACATCAACGCGTGTGCATTTTCACGCATTTAATATATACTATTCTAAACACCACCCAGTACTACATACTAATAACATCACCAGGTAAAATAATAACATCTGAATGACATACATATTCTCTCACACAACACAACACAAATGCATTCACTTGGAAGGTTCATTGACCCTTCGTGTGTGTACTTTGTTCAAATAATATAAGAAAAATATATTTTAATTTAAATCCGGAAATTATTGATAAATAACAAGTAGATAAATAATAATAATAATAATAATTAAACGGTATGCGGAAATAATGACAGAAAATAATAAAAATAAAATATCTTGCCACTTGAAATGAATAACTTGATTGAAAATGACAAAGAAAATGTCATGTAAATCATCATCAATGACGAATGTGACAATTTAATTTATTCACGTTTTTTATATGTAAAAAAAAAAAAAAAAAAAAATTTATTTATTTGTTAATTATCTAAATGACATCATTATTTCAAATGGATCATATTTTTATTTTTTTGAAAAACGAAAATATTGTTTTACCAATTTAAATTAAATAACAAAATGAATTTAATAAATAAATGTTTAGAGGATAACAAAAATATGTGTATATAAAAAGCAAAGATAAGATAGTCTAGTCTTTGACGTGATGATGGTGAAGAGTCATGATAAAACGAGTTAAATAAAAATTTAAAAAAAAATCAGAAAGTAAATTAAAACGAGTATAGCAATATGTGTGACGAGTATTTATCATTTTGATTATTTTGCCACTTTATCTGTTTGTCTGTTGGTCATTTTTTTTTTTTAGATTATAATCGAATTAAAAATAATAATGAAAATATATTATTATTATTTATGAGTTTGTTGATCGATTATACGATTAACTAAATGTCGCATAGTAATTTAATAAATGGACATGAATAAAGAGATAAAACATCTGTTATCACTTCTACACGTATTCCATTTTTGGTTGTCACTTGTGTCAAAAAATAAAATATCAAAAACATCAAACTCACAATTGCAGATTAATAAAAAAAACAACAATCTAATTAATTAAAAATAAATGTCATTTTTTTTTTAAATTTAAAACCATTTATATAATTAATTATCAATAAAAACAACACAAACACACTCACACACACATTCACTACGTCTTATCGTAATGAAAAAAAATTATTGCAAATAAATAATAAAAAAAAAAAAAAAACAAATTAATTTAAAATTTCATTACACACTTGAGTAAACAAGAAAATTGAGAGGAAAAAAAAAAAGAAAAAAGAGTATATATAATTTAATAAATAATTTTCACTGAAAATATTTCAACTCAAACAAAAAGTAAATAAATAAATAAATAAAAAGGCACGTCTATGATGAAAAATAGTTTTGTGTGTGTTCTAATATGTTCTGATGTGTTCAGGATGAGCTCGATGGTGCTGCTGCTAGAGCTGATGATATTCCTGACAAATCTATCCGGTCGATTGTCTTAAAATTGCTTAAAATTATTGTTATCAATATACCTACTAATACTAATGACCTGCAGCTCGATAAAAAAATATGTTTGCATGTGACCAGACACGAGTCAACTGATTTGTTAAATGTAAAAAAATATAAGGCTTATTGTTCATCCAACAGCCAAGCATGTTATGTGTTTTTATTATTTTTCTCATGTCTATGGCAGTTGAAAATTTATTTCATAGTAATAATAATAAAGCGAAAGGCAAATTTAAACAAGAATAAATGGAATGAGATGGAAATATTGTATTAAAATTATTAATAAAAAGCCATTCGGTCTGATGAAAAAACAAAAAAGACACATAGCACTGCATAGCACATTCACTTGTTTCATTGTTATCATTGTTGTTGTTGTTTTTATTATTATAAATATTTTCAGGCCAAAAAATAAACTTACCAAAACAGCTGACTGCAGGCGTCACTTGCAGTTAAATAAATAATTTTCTGTCACTCTTTTTATGACAAATATATTTTAAATAAAATTAACCTTCAATTATATAGGTATATCACACTGACACACACACACACACACACACACACACAAATAATAATAATAAATTATTATTATTATTGTTGTTTGTTTTTTTTGTTGTAAAATATAGGCACAATATATATCACTCAAAAATATTATTATTATTATAACAACAACACTTTAAAAAATCAATAAAAAAAATTAACATAAAATCAACAAATGAAATATATAAATAAATAAATAAAATAATTTTCACTTTGATTTGTGGTTGTAATAAAAAATGAAAGAAAAAAAATAATAAAATAAAAAGTTTTTTATAAAAAAATTACACACAAACCCACACACACACACACACTTATACACTCGCAAGTAGATAATAATAATTATTTTATTAATGATTTAACAATAATATATAAAATACGTGTAAGAAAATATTATTAATTAATTAATTATTGATGGAAAAAAAAAAAAATTGTTAAGACTACAGGCAGCGAAAATGCGCCCCCGTCGCGGTCGCGCGGTCAGCCTGTTTTGGTGCTTGTAGGTTATTGCCGAATGGTGGCGCAACACTCGTACAAATTGCTGCATTTTTTTTTTTTTTTTTTCTATCTTTCTCTCTCACTTTTGCTTTGTTGTTTTGTTTATTTGACGACCAGCTGGGGGAAAATACCACTATTTTCCAAGAGGAAATATACCCCCAGCGAGGATTACGTATGTGCCCCTTCCTTCACCCTGTCCTTTCCAACTAAACGTTATTATTATAATTATAATTTATAACACAAACACAGTGCAAAAAGCCGGTGTGTGTAATGTGTATTTATATATATTTTGAATCAACAATCAACAATCAACATGGATGCTACTACTACCCTCATAAGTCATAACAATAGCAACAGCAACAACAACAATAAACAACAAATAAAGCATGTACTGATAACAATTGATGATAAAAGGTAATTTTTTTCGTTTTTTTTTTATAATTTGATTTTTTAATTGGAATAGTATTTTATGACCTTGGCATTTGGCAATAAAATATTATTATCATCTGGCCATCACAGTGACCAACAGTCTACTCGTTTTATCTACTATTTTTTATATTATGATAATATTAATAGGGAACTATTTAATTTTGATTTTTTATTTAGACAATAATTTTATAACGACCTCAAAATTACATGATAAATAATTTTTTTTATTTTTTTTTTTAGAATGATCAAAGATCAAAACTACAGACTGATGAGACTGATGGCAATTTTTTATTGGCCATTATTGTTATCATTATAAATACACATACTTTGTGTTTGTAACTTTGTATCTTTCATATATGATATACTTTATTTGTAAAATAAAAACGACAAACGCATCAACTTTGGGACACCTCATTTAATTTTGTAAGTATACATATGAATTTTAGTGTCTAGACGGTGTAGACTGCAGTGTGTGCTTGACTTGCACCAAGTTTATATCGTTCCAGATATAAATTTTTTTTAATATCATACTTTACAGCCAAACAGTAATAAAATGTGTGGCATTTGGGCTGTTTTTGGAATTAAAACAGACTCGTTAAATAGTGTCTATCAAAACTTTAATAAAATATCACATCGTGGACCAGATGCTCTGAGAATTGAAGCTGATGATCGTATAAAGGTAACAATAGAAATAATTTGATTTACTTATGTTAATTAAATTAATTAATTTATCATTTACAGAATGGACATCTTGGCTTTCATAGACTTGCTATTCTAGACAGCCTTTGTGGTATGCAACCACTGAGACTTTTGCAATATCCAAATTTATTTCTTTTATGTAATGGAGAAATTTACAATTATCGTCAGGTAATCATATGAAATTTAAAATTAATATAAACAAAATAAATAAATATGCCTTTTTGCATGCAGCTGGTTAAAGAATTTGAGTTTACATATCACACAAAATGTGATGTTGAAGTTATTAGCCACTTGTATGCTAATGGTGGAAGTGAAAATGTTGCAAAATCATTGGATGGTGAGTTTGCATTTTGTTTGATGGATGTTGAAGATAAAAAAATAATAATAGCACGTGATCCATATGGAGTAAGACCATTGTTTCGTCTTCGTAGTACTGAGGGTCAATTGGCCATTTGTTCAGAGAGCAAGGTCAATATCATTGATGATATTTTTATTATTATTATTGATATCATTTTCATTTACTATATTAAATCATTTTATGTGATTTAAACCAACAGGGACTAGTTGGTTTGATTGATCAAATGAAAGGAGAATGGAGTCTTGAGCCATTTCCACCAGGTCATTTTGAAGAGTATCGTCTATTGGCTGATGGCAATGTCAAGCTATTAAAGACAGTTTGTTATCATAATAATAATAATTATGTATTGTAAATTTTAGAACTGAGCCCATCAGATAATTTGGAAAACATAAGAAAATTATTTTCAGCATCAATTGAAAAAAGATTAATGGCAGATAGAAGAATCGGTTGTCTTTTATCAGGTGGTCTTGACTCAAGTTTAGTGGCAGCTGTGTTAGTTAAATTAGCACGACAACATAATTTACCATATAAAATACAAAGTTTTGCAATTGGAATGAATGAAAGTCCTGATATTCAGGCAGCAAGACAAGTTGCTGATTACATTGGTACTGAGCATCATGAAATAATATTTACGTGTGATGATATTGTCAGTATACTGGATCAACTTATTTATTCATTGGAGACATTTGATATAACAACAATTCGTGCATCTGTTGGAATGTATATATTGGCACGTTATATTAAAAATAATACATCAACAACAGTTATATTTAGTGGTGAAGGAGCTGATGAAGTTGCACAAGGCTATATATATTTTAGAGATGCACCTGATTCTCATGATGCACACAATGAATCGTTGAGATTATTAAAAGATATTTATCTTTACGATGGATTGAGAGCCGATAGAACAATGAGTGCACATAGTTTAGAATTAAGAGTGCCATTTCTTGATATTCAATTCACAAATTACTACTTGTCATTGGATCCAGCATCACGACAGCCACAAAGTTGTTATTTTTATTAATTAAACAATTCAAGAGTTTTATTTGTTATTCTATTTTTCTTTTAAAATAATTTTAGATGGCGTAGAAAAACATTTATTGAGATCTGCATTTGAGGACTCAAAGCTTTTACCCAATAATATCATTTGGAGACACAAGGAGGCATTTAGTGATGGAGTTGCTTCAATTAAAAAATCTCTTTTTCAAATAATTCAAGATATTGTCGAGGACAGAGTTACTGATGACGAATTGAAAAATGCTGCTGATAAATATCCTCATTGTACACCAAAAACTAAGGAATCATATTATTACAGGTAAAAATATTTAATTGCTGATTAATTCAATTGCTGATTATTTAATTGATTTTTTTTGTTTTTATTTTAGAAAAATATTTGAATCTCATTATTCTGGCCAAGCTGAACAATTTACTCCATATTTTTGGATGCCAAGATGGGTCAAAAATATAAATGATCCTTCAGCGAGATTTATCAAGCATTATGCTGCTAAAAGAAATTAATTTTCTTCATATTTTTCATAAATAAAATATTGTTTTTTTTTGTTTTTTTTAATTGATAAAAATAAATAATTTTTATAATGAAAATTTACTTTATTTTTTCAAATGAATTTTAGATTGTCAGAAAATGACAATTTAGAATTTGGTGAAGAGTTAATTTTTTTAAATTTAGTAAAATTTTGTTTGTTAATATTTTTTAGTAAACTTCAAGTTGGCTAAAATACCTGAGCCCCTGTGGCCTAATGGATAAGGCGCCGCTCTCCTAATGTTTATTATCAGTTGTAAAGCGGAGACTGCGTGTTCGAATCACGCCAGGGGTAGAAATGTACATATTTTTTATCACATTACAATTATTTATCAAAATTTATCAAAATTTAACATAAGTACCATTTTTTCCTATGAAATAATTCAATGAAAATATTTATATATATATATATTTTTGAAATTAATATTTCTAATTATTGTAAAAAAATTATTTTGGAGTAAAAAAAAATTAAACTGCAAGATAACAAAAAATAAATGCCATTGTGTACCCCTGGTGGGACTCGAACCCACAAATCTCTGGTTAACTTCCATCAACAAGTTGTATCAAATAGGAGACCAGCGCCTTATCCATTAGGCCACAGGGGCTTAGACATTTTCGCAACTAAAACATTTGGCTCAAAATAAAACTTGCAACATGATTATCTAATTCATAAATTATTACAACTAAAAAAAAATCATTAAAAAAAAAAAAAAAAAAAAAAAAAAAAAAAAAAAAAAAAAAAAAAAAAAAAAAAAAAAAAAAAAAAAAGAAAAAAAAAAAAAAAAAAAAAAAAAAAAAAACACATGAGCAAGATGGCTCGTGACAACAACAACAACAACAGCTGTCAGATGTAACTGTAATTGTCATTGAAAATGTAAACATCAAGTATTTACATATCATCAATTAATAATAAACGTAAGTATGGAAAAAACAATTGAAGTTTTTTAGTCAATAAATTAGCAACAAAATAAAAATTAAATAATAACACTTGTAAATTTGTAAGATGACCTAATTTAAATAATAAAAATTTACAGATGGGTTCAACAAGATATGTATCATTTATATCAGGAGTAATAATAGCATCAATAACATGGTCATTCAGTATTTATTTGTACTCAAAATTATCACAAAATCCAAACAATGTTAGCCCAACAATGTTTCTATCACAGTCACCAAAAACATATGAGTTCCATTCATGGCTAAACAAATCAACATTTAAAAATAGTGATAAACTTTTACAACAATTACAACCAGTTCCAGTTGAGCCAGATGTACCACTTGGTGATGGTATAAAAGTTATATTATTATTTTAATAAAAAAAACGAAAAAAACAAAAAATAATAATTTTATATTAATACATCAACAGGTCTTGATGAGCTGGGTCTTGTTCGTAACATTGATGATCAAAAAAAACGTGAATTAGGCTACAAAAATCATGCATTCAATACTCTGGTGTCTGATAAATTAGGAACAACAAGAAAAATTCCAGATACACGTAATAAACTTTGTTCAAATGAACAATATCCATCAGTATTACCAAACGCCAGTGTGATAATATGTTTTTACAATGAGCACTACATGACATTAATTCGATCACTTGACTCAATTATCAATAGAACACCTGACAGTATACTCCATGAAATAATTTTAATAAATGATTACAGTGATAGTCAAGAGCTACATGACGATGTCAAGGATTACATTGACAAAAATTTTCATGACGGTAAAATTAAATTATACAAAACAAATAAACGTGAAGGTTTAATAAGAGCTAAAATATTTGGTGCTAAAAAAGCAACTGGTAATGTGCTGGTATTTTTAGATAGTCATATTGAAGTTAATAAAATGTGGATTGAACCACTTTTATCAAGAATTTATGAGTCAAAAAATATCATAACAATGCCAGTCATTGATATAATTAATTGTGATACATTTAAATATACTCCAAGTCCACTTGTGCGTGGTGGATTCAATTGGGGATTACATTTTAAATGGGATCCATTGCCAGTAAATACACTAAAGCATGATGAAGATTTTATAAAACCAATTAAATCACCAACAATGGCTGGTGGTTTATTTGCAATTGATCGTAATTATTTCTTTGACATGGGACAGTATGACTCGGGTATGGATATATGGGGTGGTGAAAATATTGAAATATCATTTAGAACATGGATGTGTGGTGGTAGCATTGAGTTGATACCGTGTTCAAGAGTTGGTCATGTATTTCGTCGTAGAAGACCATACGGAAATGAACGTCATCAAATTGATACAACACTTAAAAATTCACTACGAGTTGCTCATGTATGGATGGATGATTACAAAAAATATTTCATTCGTGATTTGCCAAAAACAAGTAATGTTGATTATGGTGATGTGTCAGATAGAATTTCACTGAGAAATAAACTTAAATGTCATGATTTTTCATGGTACTTGGATAATGTTTATCCAGAGTTGACATTGCCAGATGATACTGAGGGTAGACTAAAAGAAAAATGGGCTAAAATTGAACAAAAACAAATGCAACCATGGCATTCAAGAAAACGTAATTATACTGATCAGTTTCAAATAAGACTCAGTAATACTGCACTTTGTGTACTAATTTAATAAATTTAATAAATTATTCAACAGATGTGGTATAGAACAGATAAAAATGAACTAGTCCTTGGTCAAATGCTGTGCCTAGAAGGAAGCAGTAAAATTCCAAAGCTTGGAAAGTGTCATGAACTTGGTGATAATCAAGAATGGCGACACAAAGAATCAGTAAGTTAATCACAACAACAATTTAACGAATGATAATTATTTCAACATTTATTCATTTAAACTTCAACAGAATGGCACACCAATTTACAACATAGCAGCTGGTACATGTCTTGGTGCTAAACGTGGCAATAAATATTCCCAAGTGATAATGGAGCTTTGTACAATTAAAGACTCATCATCAATTAGTTGGGATCTTGTTAGATCGAATAAGCTTCCAGCAAAAAACAACTAATTAATATTAATTAATACAATAAAATTATAAAAATGTGAAATGACAATAATCAAAAATCATGAAACTTAAAAAATTATTCCAAAATTTTTTCTTTTTTTTTTTTTTTATTTTCCATATAATAATTAAATTTAAGATTAATTATTTATAAAAAAAAAAAAAAAATCTTTGTATTGTTCTTGTTATTCTAAATTATTAAGTATAAAATAGTTATAAATTTTTTTATCAATTATATAAATTGTTAAAGTTTTTTTTTTTTTTCTTTTTTCAAACAATTAAATAAACAAGATTTTATAAAAAACAAAAAAAAATTAAATTTTTTGTAGTAGAGTTGTTTCCTGCTCAAGACAATAAGTGGTGTAAGCCTTGTAGTCAACTGGATTTACACCAACAACACTTGCATACGACTGAGGATAATTTAAAAAGAAAAACAAAATTAATCGCATAAATTGTAGTTGTTAATTAATGAAATTGAATAATCTTACACGTTGTTGTCCATATTTTATCCTCAATGTCAATTGATAAGTTTTATACGAGACATCAGCAAGTTTTTTAATAAATTTTATTTTATCATCACGTTGTAGCTGTTCAACTTCAACAGCAGATAATCCAATTAAATCTTCAATCACATCATTAGATGCTACTGCATAAATTACTGATGACCAATCATACACAGTCAACTGTAATAACAATTGACATTAAATCATCAATTTTGATATTATTTTTTTGCTATTAAATAATTACCATAGCTGATAGATATGGATTATAATTATCCCAATCAGTTTCACACATGTAACAAGTGTATTTGCCATTTGTTTCAACAATCTGTTGATGAAAATTACAACAATAAATTAAATTAAAATAATAATTTTTTAATTTTTTAAAAACTTACTTCTTCAAGACAATCTACTGATGGACAAGTTTTAATTACAATGATTTTTTTATAAGTAAAATTTATTGTAGCTTTACAAATGAATGATATTGGCATGTTAGTTGATTGGATGCTTCTGTCAATTCCTTTGCTGAGTGAACACCATCGAGTTTCCATGGCACTAGCTACACTTGCAGCTTCTGAAAAGTCACTTTGATCGTCATTGGTACTTGTATATACCTGATACCACTGACGTAGACTAAAAATAATTAATAAATAATATATATTTTGTTGAAAGATACCACAACTGACCTTTGAGCTTCTGGAATATCTGGATTAAGTGTAATAAAATGACGTTTTGTAGTTGACAATGTTTTAACTTGTTTACATTCAGCAACTTTTGAATATTTAATTGCAATAATATCACCAATGTTAGCTTCAAAATCAATAGCAGCTTTGGACCATAATGCTAAAGTAATTTCATCTTCTGTTTGGTCAATTAGAGTTACACGTCTTATATCAATTTCTCGATTATTTCGAAGTACTTTACCAGGTTCTTCAAGGTTTTTTATAACGCCAAGAACATCAATGCAATCTTTTAACTGAACGCCTATCAAATTAATTATATTTCCAAGAGGTATAAATTTATAGTTTTTAACTTGTAGTGAAACTTCTTCTTCCTCTTCGTCGTCATGGTCGTCTTCTTCTTCTTCTTCTTCTTCAGTACAGGGAGTTACTTTAGTGTGTGGCCGAAATTTCAGATCATATGCGTGATCTGTTGTGTTGTTTATTCTATTTGTTAGTAGCATAACTTCTGCACCAGAAACATAATAAGTTTTGCCTTCTTGACATTTATAAAAAAATTGATTCACTTCATCGTTATAGACTCTGACTCGAATTGAGGAATGTTTATCTTCGAGTTTCATACTAAACATTGGACCAGAAATTTCAGTATTAGCTTTGGTCCATATTGTAATGGGTAGTTTATCAACAACTTTGGCTTTGATTATCCAGTTTTTTGATGATGCATTTAACAGAGATATTGGCAATAAAGTTTTGCCATTTACAGAAGTTGATTTTATTTTTTCTAGGTCTGTTTTTATTTTAGCAGATGAATCTTTATTTAAACATGCTTCTTTTTTAACATCAATATTTTTTGGCTGTGGTGTTAGTGAGTTTGATTCAACAAATTCAGTTTTCAATGAATCATTATGCTCTTCTGGCTGACCAAGTATAAACGGTATTCTGTCGCCTTTTATCAAAACATCAAGACTAAATATGATCAATAAATTTTGAGGTATTCCTTGATTAATGTTACTTTTCGTCAAAATATATTCCTTCAATTTGATAACTGAATAGACATCAATGATTTCATCTTTCACAAGGTGATATGATCTTTTTGACAATGATGTGAGTTGATGGATCATTTCACCATCAGATATTTCAAGGCGATAATGACAACTATGACTGTCAGATGAAGCAATTGGTACAATTTTCTAAATTAACAAATTACATTTTTTTAAATTAAATTTATTATATTAAATCATTCAACTTACCAATATTTGAACAATTGGATTAGCAACTTGTTCCCCCTTTAAAATTTGCTGAAAAAAAAAAAAAAACAATTAATTAAATAGCTGTGTTAAATAATATTTATTTAAATTTTAATAATCATCACGTTGTTGGTATAAAATAAAATGAGATGATGAAAAAATAAAATAAAATTGAAAAATTACTTGCCTCTATTGATCCTTTTGTAAGTGGCAACATCTTGAAATCCATTAAATAATTTATAATTATTTAATTAAAATGATTTTTAATAAATTGTT
>JAPYYR010005030.1:0-10131 GCA_030523065.1 Aphidius colemani | reverse complement strand
CCGAAATATCACTAGGAAATGTAGTAATATCTAGTATAATCTAGCGTTATAAGCTCAAATCAGCTTGGATCACGGAGGCGCGATGTTTAAATTTCTGGTAGCCACGTTTAGAATTACAGCAGCCATGATAAAACGCAAAACTTTGCGTGTCGTGAGTTTGCACCTTAACACCAACCTAAAATATTTGACTATATCGAATTGCACTCAAGTCACTGACATTTCGATTCTTGAAATAGTTAAAAATTTACCATATTTACAAAGTCTCAATATTATAAATACAAAAGCAACCTTTGGAGTTCTCGAAGAAATCGCTGAGCTGACAGAAGACTGTGAAGATAGTTTAATTATATATGTATCTTTTAAAATTCATGAATATCGTCAGATCATAAACTTTCATCCGGCTTTAATGATTGTCAGTTCATGTTAGAAATGACCGTACTCAGTAAGTGATATTTTTTTTTTTTCTATGTTTTTTTATGGAACTGTATATACATATAGTGGTAATATTAATTATTAATATTTTTGTTTTAATATTAGTTTTAAAAAAATTGTAAATAGCATTGTCACATGTGACGAATAGTTTTAAGGTTGTCAACAAGTTTTTCAACTCTACATTTGTATTAATGTAAATAATTTTTACATTAATTTGTATTAATGTAAATAATAATTTATGTAAAAAATATTTAATAATGAATTTAAATGTAATGTTTATTTTTTTTTTTTCAAAAAGACGTAATAATAAGTAAAAACGAACATTGATTTGTCTTAAAAAAATTGTAATTATAGTTACTTTATTGCTTATTGAAATCTTCAATAGATTACAGTTTAATTAATTTAATTACTTAAATTTATTGTTTTATTTTATCGTAATAATTTAAGAAAAATAATAATACTTCAATATTTTAATGTCAATAAGCTAGTCAGATTTTTATCATACAATAAATTTACTGAATTAATTTATTTTCGTTAAGTTGTTATTCTTTTCTCTATAAATAAAATAACAAAAAATTGTATATTGACAAAAATTTATTATTTAATCTTTTGTTTTTATAACAGAGGTTTTAAAAAAAATTGAGTAACAAGAAAAATACATAAAACTATATAAATTTATTGTCCTCAATTCAAATCAAAAAAGGTATTGACTTGCTCCATTTCCGTGAGTTTTAGTAACATCAGAGAGTTTACACTCCTTGTAATCACTTGTAATCCTCTATGGTTTACCACTTGCGCTCTGTAATACCGGCTATACACTAGAAACAGAAAAAACGACAAAAGTAACAAATTCTCTTTGTAATTTCGAAGACTTCCTGTATATAACAGTTCACATTCTCATGTCTTAATTTGACAATGACAAACAATAAGGAACAGTAACAAGCACAAATAAATATAACATTTTAGCAATTAATGCTTTAACATGTATTTCTATAAAAAAAAATGTCATGTGTCAGTACTACCACGACAAAAAAACAGCTTTTTCCTATAAAATTTTGGCCGGTATTACAGGGCGAAAGTGGAAAAGGAAAAAGAGTTTTTTATTAAACGAATGCACCCATTTCATCATTCTCAAATCTCAATCATTTCGGAGTAAGTTAACCTAGTCAAACGTCTCTGATTGTGTCAAATAAAAAAATTGAAAAAAAAAAAAATATTCCATGTAATTGTAATACATTGATGCATAGTTGATCCAAATATGGCTGCATAATATATTAATATCATAAATAACAAGGCTATTATTTGACAAGAAATATAAATTTTTTTATTTCTAAATTTAAATGAAAAAAAAAAAAAACAAAGTTTAATTATTGTTCATTTGTTTTTGGTTATTGTTTGTTTTTATTGAATTGTAAAAGTGAAAAAGTTTTTAACAAAATTCAAATATTATTCAGCTAATTTATTTGAAGGACAGTATTTTATTTTTAGTGTGATCGTTTATTGTTAGTTTAATAATTATTTAATTGTTGTTGCCAAGAAGGGTCATCCTTAAAATGGCCGAAGGATATGATACACGGCCAAATACAACAAAAAGTCTTTATCAATTGAGTGTTTCAGCAGTTGCTACTAAATTTAACAGTCATAAAAAAAATTTGACTTATTTACCAGACAGTGTTTTTTTTGACATCTATTATCAGGTATTTAACATAATTTTATTATTAAATTAAATCAGCACCTAATAATTCCTCCAAAAGACAAAAAAAATATATTATTTTTGTTATTAAGATATAAGAATTTTATAGCTGTTTGTCATCGAGGATTATTGGATTAAAAAATTTTTGTTATTTTAAATTTTTATACATGATAAATGTTATCACTTGACAAAATTTTTATTTATATTAAAAACAATAATATTTAAACTGTCATTGTCATTGGCTTGAAATAATAATATATTGTTTTTTTTTTTGAAAAACAGCTTTTTAAGGAACGAAGATTATGTCTTCTTGGTGGTGAATTAAGTGATTTAGAAAAATTTACAAGAATGTTAAAAGTAAGAAATCGAAGGATTCATTTATTACAAATATTTCAAACGTTAATGGATCATGGAACAAAAATTGGTAATGAGCTATCAATAAGCTACAGTGCATGCTGTTTAGAAGTTAGAAAAAAGCCATATTTACAAAAAAATACAATAAATTTGGGCTTAAAACTTGGTTGTTTTTTGAGTGATGCTGGATGGTATTTAGAAAGCGAAAAAGTCTTAACTGAATGTCGTAATTTATGTTTAATTGATGATGATAGCACAGATAATTGGTGTCGTATATTAGATTGTTGTCATAAATTATTACATTCACAAGCAGCCTATTGTTCATTTTATGGTGCTGCTGAAACACATAGATTAGCATTAAATACTGCTAAAAAATTGGAAAATGTATTATACAAAGATTGTAGTCATGCTGCATTATATTCAGAATTTAGTGTATTATTTTTCATAAGAAGTGAATATGATGATGCATATAAATGGAGTATATTAGCATTAACAGAATTAAAAAATAATTTACCAGCAATAATAATCATTGACGTATTGAGACAAGCAGCAAAATCATGTGTTGTTAAACGTGAATTTAAAAAAGCTGGTTTATTAATAAAACAAGCTGTTTATTTATCACGTGAAATATTTGGTACTGAACATCCAAAATATTGTGATGTATTAATTGATTATGGTTTTTATTTATTGAATTATGATAGTATTAAAAATAGTGTGTCTGTTTATCAAACAGCTCTTGATATTAGAAAAAAAATATTTGGTAAAACAAATTTACATGTTGCTATTGCCCATGAAGATTTAGCATATGCATTATACGTGCAAGATTATAGTTCTGGTAAATTTACACCAGCAAATGAACATGCTGAAAGAGCAATTGAAATAATGGAAAAATTATTACCATCAGAACATCTTATGTTGGCAAGTGCTAAACGTGTACAAGCACTAATACTCGAAGAAATTGCTCTTGATAATGCAACATCTGAACAATTATTACATAAATCTGAATCTTTACATTTGTCAGCATTAAAATTAGCACAAACAGCATTTGGTGAACATAATGTACAAACAGCTAAACATTATGGTAATTTAGGAAGACTTTATCAAAGTATGAGAAGATTCAAGGTACTATTAACTAATATTTGATTGAATATATTATATATATTATTTCTATTGATAAAAAACAAATTTATATTTTTAAAGGAAGCTGAAGTTATGCATCTTAAAGCAATTAACATTAAAGAAGAACTTCTTGGCTCTGAGGATTATGAAGTTGGCTTGAGTATTGGTCATCTTGCATCACTTTATAATTTTCACATGGCTAGACATCGAGATGCTGAGAAACTTTACTATCGTAGCATCGCAATAAGTAAGAATATTTATTTAAAAAATAAAAATGTAAATAAATTTTCCACATGTTTAATGATAACAATAATTTTCTAGATCTCAAGTTGTTTGGAAAGAGCTATAGTGGTCTTGAGTATGATTATCGTGGATTACTTCATGTTTACACTCAACTCGATGAGATTGATAAAATTTTGGAATACACTGATATATTAAATACATGGAAAGTATTGCGTGATAAATCAACCAATTGATCTCTACAAACGACCACAACCAATTGCTGATATTATTAAAACATTTTTTGAAATGTAAATGATAACATCTTTTTTTTTTTTTTTTTTCTATTTTTTTTTTGACTATTATTAAGTGATAATAATTATTTTATTTATTTTAATTTTTATTATTTAATTTGTTTGCCACAAATTGAATTTTTACGATTAAATATTTATTCAAGCCATAATATAGATACAAAAAAAAATATATATATATTTTAAATGCACAATATATTTAGTTTATATTTTACTGTATAAATCAGTCTACCATTTAATAGTAATTGTATTTTTTTTTGTTTTCAAGTTAAATGACGTTTTAATTATATTAGAAAAAATTGACAAAAAGACAAACAGTAATGAGGCTTTATAAATGTAAATTTTTTGTTTTTAAAAGAATGATTTATCAATGAGAAAAATAAATAAAAAAAAAAAACAGTTGATAAGAATATAATGACGTAAAAAGAGATAAAAATAATAAATAAAATTAAATGCCTTTTGTGTATTGTAAATAAAAAAAATTATTACGAATTTTCCACTGAGATAATATTTATTTGCATTAAAAAAAAAAAGTGGATAATTAAGAAAAATAATTTTCATTTTATTATTGACGATTGACAAACTGACTTGTTAATTAATATTTTGTGTTTTATGTTTTTTTGTAGATTTCAAATTGTATATTTATAATTTTAATATAAAAAAATAGAAAAATTAAAAAAAAAAAAACAAAGCTTTATTGTAAATATATAACTAAGTTCCTTGAATTTTTTAAAACTAAAATTAGAAAATTAAAAAAAAATAAAAATTCAAGAAAATGTTTTTTCATTAGTTGATTAATAATTATATTATATATTTTTGGTTGTAAATTAAAAGATAATAAATTAATTACTAAGATAAATAAAGTAAATAAACAAAATATTTGACAGTTAAAATTTTTAATTTTTTAAAATCACAATTAACATGGCAATATTACACATTTAATTATATTTACACAAAAAATGTAACAAGCAATGTATTTGCAGCGTTAAATTATTATTAATTTTTTTTATGGAATAAGGGTTATTTAAACAACAGAGGTAAGGAATTGTTATTTGACATATTAATTATTATCAGCTAAAAAATTTAGCACAATTATGTGATAGTATTTTAAATTCAATAACAATAAACTTGAATTATTTGTTTTTTGCTGTTAATAATATTTGATTTATCGTTTATTTTAATGCAATAAATAACACACCAAGTAAATATTGCATATTTTGGTGATATTTTTTCATGTTAGTTTAAATTAAAGCTGAAAAAAAGGATAAAATAATTGTAAAATTGTTGTTTTAATCTGGTATGTGTGGTGGTTTTTGACTAAAATATGGTGCAGTTTCTGGAACAAGAAGTGTATGACAAACTCCACAAACACGTGATGGTCTTTGTTTTGGTCCACTATTAACAACGTGTGCTAAGCATGCTTGACAAAATATTTGGCCACAATGACGACAATGAATCTGTTGAAAAGATAAAAACAACCAATTCATAAATAAATATAAAATAATATTAATAATAATAAATAAGCAATTAAATATTAACCTTTTTTTTGGCAATGGAAAATGAAGTTTGACAAGTAGGACACTCATCAACATCTTCTTCATGTTGCCATCGTACTTCGCTTCCTGATTCTCGTATTTTTTCTAATTGAACCTTAAAAAAACAAAATGATTTTTCAGTATTTAATTGTTAATTAGAAAGCTGTTAATTAATATTTACTTGAAGTGATTGTGAAAGTCTGACAAAATCCATTTGTACTTCTCCACTAGTATCCAAAACTTGCTGAAGACTTGTTACTCTTTGTTTCAATTCAGCAATTGTTATATCAGCTTCTTGTTTATCTTTTATTGCAATTTCAAGTGTATTTTCTAAATGACAAATTTTTTCATCTTTTTCAGCAATCATTTGTTCTCTTAATAAATTAATTTCATATGTTAATGATGCTTGTTTTTCTTGTGCAACTTCTTGTGCAACTTTAGCAACAATCAAGTCTTCACGAGCTTTCAAGAGATTAACGTGTAATTCTTCAACATTATTTGGCATATTAATATTTTCATTTTGTAATTGCTGTGAATGTTTACTATGTTTACCAATTAGCATTTCATTTTCCATTTGTAATTCAATAAGATGACGTTGTACATTTTCTCTTTCACGCGTTAATTTTTTCAAATCATCAGTAACACTTTGATACATTTGTTTAAATTGTTGTTTTACATCTTGTAATGTTTTATGAGCAAGTTGTGATGCTGCTGTTAATTCAGTAACTTTAATTTTATGTTCATCTTTTTTTTCATTCCATTTATCTTCCATTTCTTTACGAAATTCAACTTCTTTTATTAAATCATCTCTTTGTGATTGTAATTGACGATCACTTTCATACAATTGTTTTTCTAAATCTTTAGCCATTGTTTGTACTTTAACTAATTGTGCTTCATAATTTATACACATATCACATGTTGATTCAGAATTTGCAACAGCATCTAAACGTTTTTGTTGTTGTTCCATACATTTTTGTAGCTCATCATCAGTTGATCTTAATTTTTCTTTTAATGCTTTTATTTCTTCTTCAAGTGGTACAACCAATGAACGTAATACTTCAGCATCTTCTTGAGCCTAATAATTAGTTCAATACATTACATACAAATAAGAAACTATTTAATATAAAAAAAAAAAACAATTTAATTTATAAAAACATAATTTTTGCATTTTAAAAATAAATTTGAAATCAAATAAAATTAGCGTGCAATTTTTCAAGCTTACGTACATATTTTTTTACCTTCCGCATGCTGTCATCAAGGTTTTCAGGACCAAGTGACAAAGCATCGGCTCCAAGTTGTGAGGCAACTTTTCTTGCAAGTGTTTTAGTTACTGTTGATAATGACATTGGTGGACTATCTGGTATTTCTTTAGCAATTTGTGATTTAACTTGATTATTTTCTTCTTCTAATTGTGTTATATAATTTCGTAATTTACGAATTTCATTATCTTGCTCATTTCTTGAACATACTGATTCTTCCATTGCATCTTGGATAACTTGTTGAAGTGATGCTATTTCTTCATTAGCTTTTCTTGATTCTAAATCAATGTCATTTTCAAGACGAATATTTGCAACTACCAGCTGACTTTTCGCTTCATCTAATTCATTTTTATATTTGGTTATTTCATTTTGATATTCTGTACTTTCTTTTGAGCTTTTTTTGAGTTCTTCTATAATTACAATTTTAAAAAACAAAATTATTATCATTGGTATATTATAAAATTATTTATTTATTAATTATTATGTTTAATTTTCATTTTAATAAACCTTCTTTTTGAAGAAAAAGTTCTTTCAATTTTGCTCTTTGACTGTCAAATTCTTCTCTTATCCGCATATTTTCTAATTTCAATTGTCTAATTTTTACCCTCAAATCTTCATCTGTAAATATTCAATAAAATAATGTCATTATTTATTTGTAAAAAAAAAAAAACAAACTAGTTAAATATCCATAATATTTCAAATGTATGACAGAAAAATAAGAACAAGTTTAAAAATAATGACGTGATAATGTGCATAAATGTCAAATAAATAAATAAATAAATAAATAAATAAATAAATAAAATATACTAACCTTCATCAACATCAATTGTTGAATGATTGTTATCTGAATTATCCATATTTATAATATAAATATATTTAACAATGTTAATTAATATAATTCCTAACAATCACAGCCACAGACACAATATTAGATTGAATTTTTTATAAAATATTTAACAATTTTATTGTGTTGTCATAACATTGTTCAATAATAAATTATTGATATTTTCATAATTACATTTTTTTATTATTGTTTTTGTTTTTTAATGAATTCTGATTAAAAAAAAAAAAAAAAAAAAAAAAAAAAAAAAAAAAAAAAACCGATGAAATCATACAATTTTCTGGTCTTTGACAAAATGACAACTGTCAACTGGCAAGAAAAAGATTGAGGTCCGTTGCAGGAACTTACATGGTAAATATTGTGTTAAGTAGGTATGATACATGAGTAACATACGTATGATACAGTATAATTAGCAAATTAATTTACATTTGTCTACCTAAATCTATCTAAATCTAGTAAATGTTTTGCACATTGGCTGAGCCACCGTATTTCTAGTGATTATCTAGTGTTGCAAGGTCTTGCACAGTCTTGTAGCAAAATTTTACTAGCTTTTCTATTGTTATCTATCACGTGTAGGCATGTAGACATAAGACATGTGTAGACACCTCTAAATCGCTTAATACTGCTCTAGCTTTTGAGCTTTTGTTGTTTTGGGATGTTAGTTTTCTTGAGCTGGACACGAGTAAAAGGGAACACAACTTTTATGATTCTTTTTATGTTGAACAAACGTTGAAACGTGTTGTCGTGTTGAAACGTGTTGATACTTGATAGATGCAAATTTTGTTTAAACACATCATTTGTTATATAATTTCTAAATTATACAGCACATATTGAAATATTATTTACATAAATTTTTCCACCAACAATTGAGTCATCTTAAAAATAAAGATTATAAAGACAATCAGTTCTATAAAAATATAATAAAGAGGTTATGTTAAAATCGAAAAACATGATATAATTTCATCACCTATTGCAAATTTGCAATCCAAGGGAATTATTTTGATTGATTTTGATAGTCCTAAACAACTTGGCCCTCACTTTTATAATCAAATCCATCGTCATCACGTGAACATACCTTGTTCAGTTTTTGAAGAAAACTTTCGATATATTTTTGACCTGCAGTCTAATTATGTTCTAGTTATGGATACAAATGATGTTTCAACTTCAATTATTAAAAGTCACAGCAAGTACTTTTGTAACAAAGAGACACCTTACTATGATGAAAAAATTTGTGAGCTGCTGTGTAATAATGCTAAAAATTATGAGATAAATATGAGTAATAGAACATTTACTATTCTCCCAAGAGATTTATTCAGTGGTCTCGAGAATCTTCAGAAACTAAGATTAGATCATAACCAACTGAACCATCTGGAGTCAGGTATTTTTTCTGGCTTATTGGATCTTCACACACTCGATATTAGCAACAATAACCTGACAACTCTATCAACCGATATATTCGATGGTCTACAAAGTATATGTGATTTAAATTTAGAATCCAATGAATTGACTTATCTTGAGCCGGGTATTTTCAATGATTTATCTGGTCTAATGAATCTTAATATCAGCAATAACAATCTCACAACATTAACAAGAGAAATATTTGGTTATCCTCGAGAGTTTTTGTATTTAGATTTAAATTCAAATCAACTACTTGATCTCGAGTCGGGTTGTTTCAATTTTTTATCACGGCTCATGGAAATTGATCTCAGCCATAACGATCTGACAACTCTATCAGAAAATATCTTCAGTGATTGTATTGATCTTATCAAGTTAGACTTACAATTTAATCATTTGGAAAATCTTGAACCAGGTTGTTTCAATGGTTTATCACAACTTGAAGAGCTTAATATCAGCAACAACAGTCTTACCACACTGTCAGAAGGTATATTAAATGGTCTTAGAGAACTCCACATATTAAATTTAAATTCTAACAAACTAAAAAATCTTGAGCCAAGTTGTTTCGATAATTTATCAAAACTCGAGATACTTGACGTCAGTGAAAATAATTTAACAACTATATCAAAAGATATATTCAATTGTCTCCAAACTCTTCGTCATCTAGACTTGAAATCAAATGGACTGCAAAACCTTGAATCAGGTATTTTTAATGATTTATCAAAACTTGAAGAACTTAATATTAGTGAAAACGAACTGACCTTTTTACCAAATGATATATTTAAAAGTCTTCAAAATCTTTTATGTCTATTCTTGGATTTCAATCAACTAATGGATCTTGAGACTGGTATTTTTTGCGGTTTATCTAAACTTAAAGAACTTGATATCAGTGGTAATGAATTGACAACTTTACCAAACGTTATATTTAAAGGTCTAAAAAAGCTCCGTCATCTGAATTTAAATACAAATAGAC
>JAPYYR010005027.1:0-10822 GCA_030523065.1 Aphidius colemani | reverse complement strand
ACCGACGTCCATCTATTCGTCATTAAGCCATTTGAAAAAACAGAAACTTGAAAAAATTAAGAAGTTCCCCCGCCGGGAATCGAACCCGGGTCTTTTGCTCAATGCCAAAAGGTTGACAGGTCTAATCTTGACCTCGGGTGAAACTCTAGCCAAGTCTTGGCCATGTTGTAACAATTTTTTTATACATGACAAACATACAGTAATAAAATGCATTGAAAATATTTTAAGCGACGAAACATTTTCATAATATACCGTACTGTATACATTCACTCGTCGTCGGAAAAACGGCTGCAGATGTTTTAACTGACTCGACATGTTTTATAAACATTGAAAAAAGAAAAAATCACTTAATCCCAATACAAAACTGTAAAAAGAATATATTTATAAAATATTTTCATAATCCCTGATTTATGAATATTTATTGAAATATTTTATGGTGCTATCAAAGAATAAAAATAAAAAGCATTTATAGAATTGAGAGGAATCCTGATGGGAAATCACACATATCGACCCACGTGGATGATTACACGTCGTGGGATGCGTGTGAATATCCTCAGAAATCTCAGCACCACGCCTTTGTATAGCGACATGTGAAGTACAATTGAACAAGATGTTCAATCTTTATTTGTTATAGAATTAGAAAAAATTATATTTCTTATAATGTGTTCATAGAATTTAGATAACACATCAAAAGTATTATATTATAAACGACAAAGAAACAAACAAATAGTCACAGATGACCTTTGAAAAATTTATAATTACTTTGTCAGAGAGATAAGATGATTTTTTTTTTTGAATTAAATTTATGTGCGTCGTTATTCTTCGAGAAAAACTAAAGATTTCATGTAAAGACTGTAAGAATGACTTGATAAATATTTAACAAACGAAATTCCAACGACAAGACACCAAACATCAGAGCAGTTATTAAAGTCAGACTAATTTGTTGACAAAATACGAACTCAATGAGTTTTCACTTTATGTTCAATAGACAATAGAGGTCCTATATATTTGGATAGTTTCGATGCATCTTTTATTTACGATAGACATTATTAGTCATAACCTTTTGATTTAAATCTTTAAAAGTATTCTCGATATTTTTTATTTACAAAGAGGTCGACAAGAATAAATAAATTCAATATAGAAATGAATTTTTTTCTCGAGTCATAACAATAAGAAATGGGAGAAGAAAAGTGGAATCAAGTTTTACAAAACAAGAAAAACATAATATATGCAACGATGAAGATAGCATTGCTCATATAAAAATTACACATACTGTATATAGAGACGCACGTTGCAGTTACCGTTATCGTAAATTGCCGATCGGCACCAATGTTAATATCATTTACCAACAGGCCAAGTTGTCATACGGATCAACAAAATATTTTTAACATCAATGTGAAAAGAAAAGAACAGCTTTTCAGTAATACTTAGAAAGTTTGTATATGAATTTTAAGTTTTTAAAAAAATCATGAATTTGAAAATTAATGCAGAAAGTTTTACAGTTTAATCATCATACATCAATAGAAATTTTTGTCGAAGAGAAAAAAAAGATTTAAAAGAAATTTAAAACAGTTTGTTTAAAGTAAAAACTTATTTAGAAAAATTATTCTCAATAATATAATATTTTTTTTTTGATTTGAATATAATATGCATCCCACACTCTGACGAAAAAATTTACCTCCATAGCAGACACCCGCGGAGCAAAAACACACTTAACAAAAATGCTGCATAAGAAAAGAATGAGAAAGTGTCACATCAAGAATTATATTGCTGCCAAAGAAGTTGGAAAAAATTCCAACTATCAGAAGCAATCGCAAAATGATCGTGCAATAATTTGAGTTACCAACAAGTCGTATATATGGCATATATGTGTCAAAGTTTTCCTTCGACAAATCTTGGGTGTGGCTGTTTGGATTCTCTGAATCACTCAATATGTGTTTTATATTTCTTCTATCATACTATTAACTCTGTGCAAAAAGTTCTATCAAAAATTTAGAAATAGCAACAATTAAAATAACAACAAGAGTTCTGGTTAGCAGGTTGTTTTTACAAAGAAGAAAGACAATAAAAATGAATATAACTACTCGTAGAGTACAAGAGACGTTCAGAGTCGTGAGTGCATCGAGAGGTATACATATCCTCATCTACCGATTGAAAAAAAAATCCCAAATATATACGCGCTAGTATTGTTATATAGGGGCGTCATAATCGACGTCAGAACTTACCGTTATTTTATATCCTACACACAAGTTTTCTGTATGCAATATCAACAAAACAATAATCTTATAAAAATTAGAAAAAAAAAATAACATGTCATATATATTCATTTGAATCATTATTTATATTTAATAAAAAAATTGCAAATAATAATCATTTTTTTTTCTTAAATTGAATAATAGATTCCAAGTCACTCGGACACAAGAATATAATCGTTAATGAAAGAAAATATATATATAAAAGCACCATGCAGTTATAAAGCGTCTTTATCCGCAGAGATATATATTAAGACAAAAAATGATTTGAAGAAATATGCACAAGTTAAATCTTTTGATATCTGCCTACGGACAAGTACAAACGCACAAGTATAGACAATAGAAGAAATTGAAAAACTCAGGAGATGGTCAGTCACTCAGTCTTTACAATCCCACCAATGGAATAGAAGAAAATACGTGCAAGCACGCGTTTAAATTCATATACAGCTACATAGAGAGCATCACAAATAAATCGAATTTTGACGCTTGCTTAAACGTCTTCTATGTACGATGAGAATATAAAGAAGATAACTCTCAAAGCGAGCAGATCATATATATCTATACGCGTGTGTATATATTTTCAAGGACAATCTGAATGAACTTATCTTCCCAGGACTGTCTAGTTTTTATCTGGCTGTCCGATGTCTCAGAAATAAAGTGGATGTTTGCATGCTTCTGAACGTAGTGATCAAAGCAAAGCTGAGTAGTATAGGTATGCAGTGCACATATTATTTTATTTATGGAGAGAAGGGTTGGAGTATTGCAACGATCAGAAATCGATCCTACAATGTGTTATTTCTTGGATGGGATTATAAGACCAGCGGTACTCTCTGCTGTTGCTACTGCTAGTGCCTTCCACTGGGCCGTTAATGAGTCATGTTTAATTGGCGTGGGAAGAAGAGCTCACAAACTGCACCAGGCTAGTCTATAAGCTATATATACATATACACACCCACTACATATAGAGTAACATAATCACCCCTCATGACCAGTGAGATGCTGATTCAAATATAATCAATCTACTACTGGTTCTACTGATCTCATACAACCGGAAGACTTAAACGCGCTCTGAACTAATAGCACACCTTTTCTCGCAACTTCATTCACATATATTCATACTGAAATATGAAATGATCTATCTACACAAAAATGAGAACAAAAAAAGACATTCTAGTGAATTTTTAAACGTTTTCAGTTATCATAAAACCATGATAATAAAATGATTTTTTTTTATATCCTCAATTGTATATTTACCAACTTTTTTAATGAAAAAAAAATTTATTACATATTATAGCTAAGGAAAAGTGAACATTCATGAAATCCTGAATTGGATTCTTGTCATGTACGTACGTTTAACATTTTCTAAATGGAAAACCTTTTTTGGTTTATTACCTTAACTACCGACAACAACAAATGTGTACATGTTGACACGCTGAGTGATACAAGAGGGGAAAACACATTAACTCGTTTCGCTGATTTTAGTTCTTTCTCTTTTGGATTGTATTTTTATATATTTGATTTTTTTTTTAAACAAAATTCTTATATATTTAATACGGTCATAAATTTCAGTGATTTTAGAACCATATTAATGCCACCTGAATACTTAAAACGAAGTGATAAAGTTAATCTAGCCAAAGGTGGAGTGTTCGTAAAAAAAATTGTTAATGCCCAGTTATAATTTCAAGTGACCAGTGAAAATTGTCATTACACAATAGGGCTTTTATCGCAAAGTCATGTTCCATTCATTTGTCTTGAATGCCAGATCTTGACCTTTCTTTTACTCACACTTTCATGTGATTAATATATTCACGCTTAAACAGTTATACTAAATGAAGAACAACTGGTAAACATTAATAAACATTTATGAGAAGAGACAAATGCGTTTTACTTACTCACATTTTTTTGTATTTACCGGTAGCCACTATTGGCTCATTATGGGAATGATGTTATTTTCTCGGCACAAGTGTGCAGTTAATCTTCCGAATAATTTTACAAGGTCTACCTGTTTTACACTGAAAAACGATAGTGTTGACGCAGTGGTACGTGCAACAACTTTCAGAGGACCTCGGGCACCGCTTATTTTGTATAAGGTAATTATAAGAATAAAACTAACCTCTTCAGATGATGGTGCCCCTAAATGACATGGACTGCCGGGGCGGCGGGGTGCACTCGCCCACCGCTTGCTCGAGAGCTCGCTCTCCTCCTGCAAAAAAAAAAATAAACATTTAATCTTAATAAATTTGATAAATTATCGTCATTTTTTTTATTTTCTAAACTATTAATTGTTCCTCTTGGATCATCGTGGATTTGACGACATCACATAGCTTTTAAAGCGACCCGAGTAGAAATTTTATGTCGGGCTCGACTTAATATCGATATAACGTGTTTAACCTAAAAATTTTTCCCTCTGCTTATACATGTTATCTCGATATTACCCGGGGACCTCAAATAAAATTTATCGAATTGATGAATCCAGTCGTTTTGAACATTTAAAAACTCACTTGATTGGCCAGTCAATATATTTCATCGATCGAATCATCATCAATTAATTCAAATGGTGATTAATAAATAATGACATATGAATATCCGACTAGTTCGATGTTTATTTGAAAAATTATTTCATATTTCTAACTGATGTATTGATCTGTCTTTTATTATAATCCACAAACAAAATTTCTTTGTTATTTAAAATAATAATAAAATATATTATTGATACTAACTAAAATTTTTATAAATTATAAATTTTCCCACACTGAGAAATAATTTTTTCATTTATCCAATATTTATTATGGCTTATGAATTTTCGTAAAAACATTATTTGAAACTTATATGGCTGGTTTTTAATGAATAATAACCAAACGCTTTTACTAAATTCTTTTAAACAAGAAGCAACTGCAGGTTTAACGATAAATTATTATTTTTCGATCATAAAAACAAGACTATGAAAATGATTTGCAGCTTAGCCGAGTGTCGAACGTTGCTCTGACTTACCGGTACATAGAATTTTCATTAATACAACTACACCTGTTGTACTAATTGTAGTATGCAATATAATAAAAAGGCATAAAAACAACATATAAAAATGTTTTTCAATGAAAAAGAAGATAAGTATTATTTATTTCAAGGAAAAAAATGCGTATCGTATAAATATGTATTTTTTTTTCTATTCACAGTTGTTTGTGCAATTAGTTTTCTTCGCTTGATATTACTCAGCGGATGGTGTAGACAACAAATATTAGAAAGAAGAAAAGAGTGAGATATCTGTAAACCGAGTCCATCAAAGTAATAATATATATAATTCTTGATGGGTCCCGCATTAAGGTAGTACACACATTGCATTACCTCAATAACATATGTTTATACCAATCAAATTCTTGCATAACATACTATTTTTTTAGTTGTTTTTCTACGCACATGAGCATTACAAGTATCGTTTTATCCAGTGAAAGTTTTAGTTTGATATTTTATAAAAAAGTTTTCTACTATCTTTATTATTTCTATTTATTTTTCTCTTTCTGTCATCTCCATAAATAGATGCAAAAGTGTGTTTATTACTATTAACACTTATAAGCAATATCGTGTATGTACAGGCTACATATCTATTATGTGTCTATAATATACATACAGAATAATCAAACCGGAACGTGTTATACATAGATGTATGTATGTAGGTGTGTATGATATGAAGCGGCGCCAAGACACCAGTTACCGGCGTTATGAATTATAACTCGTGTACCCGCAAGCACTGCAATCGACTAAATCATGTTACGCGAGGCTGCTGGCACGTGTTCTTGGTTAAATATTGGATTACATATTGACTCAATATTTCTTTATCATTACATATATATAAAGAAGAAACAATTCAATATATATTTAAACTCAAAAAAATCCAAAACGTCTTTTCAAATTCATGAATAAAAATTTCGTAAATCAAATGAACAATTTATCTAATTAGCCTTGACATAAGTTATCTTTGTTTATCCTGATCATTTATCATTTTTCTTATCTAATGTGGTGATTTATTCTTGAATTCTAGGAACTAAGTATAATGCAGTTTAGTTTTAAAAATTTCTATCCAAACATAGGTTAAATTTTTCACAGTATATAATTTTATATTCAAGATTTTCTAAAATTTAAAAAAAAAACTGCAATCATTTTATGTATATTATATACACAAAATCAACGAAAAGTTATTGTATGTAGTCGTATATATTATGATCTTGTGTGTATGTTTGCATGTATGTTCGGGCATTGTAAGTGGAGACTATCTTTTGCATCAGTATCTTCTACGCTTTTGACCCAACGTCCCTCTCGATTTATAGCGTCGAGTTTAGCGAGATGGCTGGGAGAGTCGTCGTCGTCGTCGTCGTTTCAACTTTATTTTTCCATGTATATAGTATAGTTGAAGGAAAAATAAAAAATAAAAAAAAGGAATATGATGCTTCAAGTTAGACCGCGTTGTAATCTAAGATCATGTGTGTGCATTGCACATGAGTATGTTTGCATATACCAGCCAGAAAGTCAAGACTATGCTGAAAGGCAAATGGTCACTCAGAAATATCATACACATGTAAAATTATATATAAATAAATAAAAATCACCATGATGGTAAAGATTAATATACCTTTTACTGTTTCTTTGATTAAATAGAAGAATTTGAAAAAAAAAAAAAAAACTAAAAGACAATGAGAATGCCTGATGAGCTCATGCTTCTCACAAAATAAAAAAAATAAGATAATAGTTTTACTCTTTGTTATTTCTTTTTTAAAAATATAATCACACAATTACTGGATGCTGATGAATCAAACGCAGTCGTAGTCAGATTTCGTTGCAAGAAGATTTCGTTGTGTATATAAATCTTGGTCGGTGAGCTTGCAAAGTTTAACTCACTGTTGATGTTACCACCGGCACCACGAGGGCGGGAAACGACAAAAAAGAATAAAAAATATAAAATAAATGAAAACAAAAAGAAGATGGAAAAGAAGAGATCGGCTGCCGCCACTACGGCGCACTGTAATAAGAAATCGCCTATAGCGATTCCAGTCATCGCAGTGACCCTATATGATATATAAATGTAGTTGTGTTGAGGTAAACCTGCGGCCCCGATTGATGTACCGCCTATCTTCGACTTACGATGCGAGAAGAAACTCATATAGTGAACGCGTTGAATTTTTATTTACCACAATGTTGATCAAGTTTCTACTACCAAATACGATAACTATATTCCTTCATATATATATTATACGTTTCTGATACTTTTGTTGAAAAAAAAAGAAAAAATCAGAAAAGATGTGTCGTCTTGTCTGATGTTTTTTTTTTGACTTCTTTGTTTCATGTTTTTCCTTTAAACAATAATTAAAAACAATTTTATATACGCTATGAAAAAATAAAAGCTAACACGCCTTGTTGTTATAATCTGTCGCTTCGAATCAATACAAATCAGGTAGTACAAGTTTTTTATAATTTCCCTAAGAAAATTATGTATTTATAAAATACAGTTTCAAATTTATCATTTATTTATATCGCAAGAATAACGAAATATTATGTTTTAAATCGTCAAAATATTTATAACGCTGTTAGTCTGGTGGGAAAATTCAGTCAGGCTGACTTGTTGTCCGACTTGACCTGTAAAGTCAGGCTATGCCAGGGGTATAGATAATACAAAATTAATATATTATAGCAAAAAAGGGGCTCAAAAAGCTACATCCCCGACATCAGTTATTATGATGCTCTATTTTGACTTGGCTTTGAGACAAAAAATTAATGAAAAGTTTATTTGAAATTAGTAATAACGAACAGTAGCTGCGGTTGCACTTTAGGAGATAAATGTGGCCAATAGAAACAATGGGGCTTCTTCTTAGCCCTCGGCTCTATTTCTTTCCTCGACTGCACTCAACTTGATCTGATTCGAGCCCAGGCTTGATAGTTCCGTAGTTTAATTTTTTTCTTTTTTTTCAATGTATGAGCCTTGCGAAAAATAAAAATACTTATACCCAAAATGTTTGTAGGTCAATCATCATATTTAATTAAAAAATTTCATTTTTTAATTTGTTTAAATCATTAAATGTTCTACGAACTAATTGCACAGGTTAAACATCATAACGTAGATTCAAAAGTTTTCAATTAGTTGGATAACATGTTCGTTATCAAGATTTCAACATAACAATAAATATATATTATATTTTTTTTTTCATGTCTAAAAATTGTGAGGATTTATACATAGTTTATATGAAATAAAATCTACAATCTTTATTATATTATGGCGCATAAAATTTGGAAAAAATAAAAAGAAGAGATTAATGGGTGGATCTGTCAGGGGTCAAACCGTGAGGGTCAGACAAAGTTGAGGGAACCAGAGAGACACATACAAGTATCACAAGAGTTCACACAATATGGTATAATAATAATACAAATAAAAATAAATAATAAAAAAAATACACACTCACATAGACACGGTCATTCACTGTTGACACGTCAGAAAGTCATTATGTACTTTTACACCGATTTAGCTTGTCCTTGCACAGCCACGAATGATTCGCAGATTTACCTTCACAGATCATTCTTTTGCCATTATTAAAAAAATTCAACAAAAAATTATTATAACTTGAAATTATGTCCATTTCAAAATGATAAAACGAATTCCTTTTGCGGGTATGTGAACAAAAGTATAAATTATAAAATTACTTTTTTAATGGGCAACATTTCGTCATCATTAATGACTTTATCAGGACTATAACAATTTCAATTTCACAATATGAATTCATATATACAATTGAAATTTTTTGAATAACAAATAACATCATGAAATATTTTTACTGCCTCAATGTAAATTAACATAAAAAAATTACAATTTCAAATAATAGATTGTAACAACTCGACGAAACCCAAATGTTAGACCATTAACTCGAAAACAGACTGAGATCAACTGAACTATACTTTCATATACATTAAATTATCATCATCTTCATGACCACCACGATTAACCGTTATTTTTTAAATGATAAAATGTATATTTAGTCTTAAATAATGCGACAAATAATTCTTTTTTTTTATTGAAATAGAATAAAAATGAAATGAACAATAAAATATATAAATATAAATTTATTACAATGGGCAACATGTGCGGTTTGCAATGAAGGGTGCTGGTTTAAATGAATAGAAAAAATGAAATTAATATCTTTTTGTACTGTCGTAAAATCCGTGAGATTCATCTCTAATCACCTTACAAGACGCTACCAGTCTGTTGCTTCAACTTTCATGTCTGGCGGCACATTAACATACCTTCATTTATATATATATGTATTTATAAATACATATGTATGTATAAAGTATGTATGTACACATAAAGTACCGAGTACAGCTACTGTGCATGTTTAGTCGACAACTTTCTGACACATTATGTACCCATTATCATCGCATTAAAACTACATAAAAATTCATAAATGGATTTTCCAACTTTTCTTTCTACTCATGCCAAGATAACCTTGAAAAAATAATTCAACAAATATAAAAAACAACATTGATACTTGTGAATAACCGAAGATGTAGATGAATTTAATAAATTCTACGCAAAACAACAATAACAAGCTTTAAAAATTATGGAAATCAAAGTTAAAATCTCTGTCTTCACTATCTAATAGCGAAATAAAACCTTTTCAACTTTGAATTTCCACTTTTTTTAACTCAAAATGTCTGTTGAAAGTCGTCCCGTGTAGACGAGTAGAGGTTAGGGTAGCAAAGTCATGCATGTCTCGCCAATGTAGCGGAACAGGGCCACGAGTGCTACCTTGAGGCAGTTTTAGGGTTAGTGACCCGAAGAAAAAGATAGAATTAATAAACATAAGAAGTAATTGAATCGAAACAACAGATTATCGACAGAACATAATAAATTTGTTTGAATGATTTTTGTAAATGATAAAGCTGTCAGGAATTTTATAAACATGAAATAATAAGGAAATAGAAAGTACGGCACATTTGAAGTTTTGCTAAAGACTACAATTGAAATTCAAACAAAAAGAAGAAGAAATTTCTATACTAAACACATAAAACTTTTACTACGAGCTCAATGTGAATAGATTAAAAATAATATCTTAAACTGAACGAATAAAATGTATATACGCTTTGAGCCTGAAGAGTCAAAAGATATTAAAATTTTCGTCGTTTCGCTGTTAAAAATATTTTTGAAATAACACGGTATACATTGAAGTAGCTAAACAGAGAATAAAGCTGATGACAACTCATAAAAAAACCTAATACACAAATACATAATTCATGCATTTGTAATTCAAAACAGTATGAGGTGTCGACGCGACACTGCAGTTACCTAGGACAATGCAGTTGCTCATATTGTACAACAATAATCTGTTGTCTTCCGGTACAGATGTAATCCATGGTACAACGGTTGTAAACCATAAATCTATGATAATACTAGCAAATAAAAAATGATTGTTTATTCACTCATTATTTATTTAATTCAATCGAATGGCACTTGTTAAAATTTTTTTTTGAATATATTTTCCAATAAATTTAACAGGCAAAGAAACTGTGGTGGACCATTGTGATTGTCTTTT
>JAPYYR010004942.1:0-10793 GCA_030523065.1 Aphidius colemani | reverse complement strand
ATGGCTAAAATAGCCACGATGGGAGCCGAATAGGACATTTTTTAAAATAACGATCACTTAAAATATTATTGCTTCACTGAACAAGATGAACAACTATATAGACGACACCTGATTTTGCCAGCGCCTTTTATCACTTCTGATGAAGGAAAGTGAGAGTGTATTCTCGGTCCTCTTCAAGTTAATGGAAGGAGAAGTCGAAAAAACAGACTCACACATGAATAAAACTTTGGACCGTTGATTTTATTAAATTTTATATGATAAATAAATCAATAACTCATTCAACTCACGTGGAAATTAATGCCTGACTCGACAAAGTACAATGATAATTATATTATTATATATTACTTATCATAATGCTAAAACAATGCGGATATTTTTTGTCATTGAAATGATAGTTTAATAATGTTCTCATATTAAAAATATTTCCAACAACCGGAAATATATCATGATGTATATAAAAATTGAAGTCCCATGGATGAATACTTTCCATAAATTTATTTCTTCTACAAGGTAAAATAACTCGAATCCTTACCATTTTCAATAATAAAAATTCATAAATAACATATAAAAAAAAGAGCTAGTCAAGAGCGTATCCAATACAAAATACCAAAGTTCGTTTTCGATTGCCCTCAGGCATTGTAGAATTATGATGACATTGACTATCTGAGAAAGAAAGTAGAAATCAACGAAAATTCATTAAACTAAGTTTCAAAATATATAACTAGCAAGTCATAGAATTTTTTATGAAAATTTTTGTATGTTATTTTGGAAATACGCGTGATATTTGAACTTCACCGTACATTTTTTTTAAATGCATGAAATTTTATACACATTTCTAGTACGCTATCATATCGAATTATAAAAAAGAAAAATGAAGACTTCCTTCGAGTCATTTGATTGGTTCTTGCAATAATATTTCATGCGTTATTTCATTTATGTTGTTGTTGTTGACCCATTGCTGAGTGGCTTTTTTGTTACATTTTTTTTTTTTTTAATTAGAAAAATAGAAATATAAAAAAAAAGATGCAACGAAGCACTTTAGCCATGAATGACGATAGACAATAAAGTAGTCTGGTCATTACTATAATAGAAGTCTTGCCCAGCTTTTTCGTCAATAAACGAAATATTTTTAAGCAAAAAAAATTAAAAAAAACATGAAATGCCCCATACAATAATTAATTGGCGTATTCAGTCATTTGTATACTTTCATTATAAATAAAATTTCAAGGTCACAAAATACAAAATATACTCATAAAATTTTAATTTACATTAAATATACAAAAAGATAAACAAAATATAAAATGACAATTTGTACATTACACTTAATGATATGTAAAACGTGAACCAAAATAAAAAAATTCTCACATGAGAGTTTTCAAACTCAGGGTCTTTTCAAGTTATTAAACATAACAAATCACAAATGTTAAAAATTCTCACATACTTCTTATAATATTATTTGATAAACTTCATACTTATGAAATAAGGAAACGAAAGAATGATAGAATATTTTTAAAATTGAGTGTAAAATTAAAACGTTATATTACAAAGTAAGCGTAATAAAATATCCGTTAATAAAACTTTCTTTTCATTTCCGGTAAACTGTTTTTTTTTTTTTTCAATATTTACATGATTTACAACGCAGCTCAACATGCATGACTATCAACATGACGAGCCGAATGAATGATTTACATTCTCGATCATAATACTCACATAGATATTTTATACGAAAGTATAAAAAGTTAGATGCATTAATTATATTCTAAAAAATGAGTCTTTCGTTTATTTATAAAAATGTTGAACTATCAACAGGGTTTTAATTTTGATTCAACAGTTATCGACAAAAGATGCACTTGAGCCACTATTTATCTCAGCAAACTCTTGTCTTCCTGCTGAGCAAAGCTTGCTTGAAAAATCTGCCTCACGTTTCCTGAAAAAACACAAAAGAGATAATCAATAAAAAAACACAAATCTTTTTAAAAAATTTACATTTTTTCTAATAGCTTACCCTCTTCCTGGTAGCTCCATAACATCAACCTGTATGCTATCAACATAGAGCCTATCGTTACACCAAAAGAAGCACAGTGATCTTGGTTGAAGTACATCCATATCATATGCCCAGTTTAACTCTACTCTTCTTACTTTACCAATGTCATTAGCGGCGCCACCTGGATGAGCAACAACCATTCTCATTGTCGTACCATGTTCCAATTTCATATACCCACTGCAAACAACATCGAAATTTATTTCAGTTGAATTTTATTTTTAAATCTTCGCAATCGTTTATATTTTACCTTGGCGTTAAGTCCATATTTCGTATGACTCCATTATCAGCATGAAGAGTAACTTTCATAAAACCTTGGACCCAACTTTCAGCAGTTGATGGTCTTGCAAGATTGAGTGTTAATCGATAGTGTCTTCCTGATGAAAATAAATTAATAATTTGAATATATCACAATGCAGATGCATCCTGTCCCATCGCAATTCTTTTCACCAAAGCTGGACTACTGTCAGCATGATAACCCATAATACCACAACTCAGACTACTGTTGCTTTTACAAGAAAAACACTCACCTCGTAAAAAACTTGGATAATTACTACACTCATGTGCAACATACTGACACTTTGAGTTGATGCTTTCAATAAAAAGCTTGATAGCCCTGACATGATTACAGGCAACAAGTACTCTAGAAGCCTCCTCAAGACCTTCACGTATCAGAGTCAATGGAAGTGAGGGTGTTGTCTCACTAAGATCTGTACATCCTGGCTGCTCTTTACCATTATTTGGATAAAAATCCAAATGTCCACATGGTTGGCTCATCCCGTAACCTGGAAGTCCTTATTTTAGCTTCATTACATTCATTCAAATTAAAATAATTATTTTTTATGTCATTTCACTTTAGTGTTGCAATGACTATAATATAATGACTTACCTAGAAAAAATATACTTTTTCCATCAGTATGGATGACATCGACAAGTTGTGCATCCGTCCAATCAAGTCGTAAATGACTTGGCATTCCTTGAAAGTATGGTTCTGCTGGATCTAAACCAGTTATTCGACCAATTTGACCGTCTAATTTTTCACCAGCATATCCAGCTGTGTGGGCACCCAGACTATGGCCAATCAGATGAACATTACTCATTTCGAGACCATAATTTATCTAAATAAAAATGATATATTATTAGTTTCTGCAAATAAATCAATATAACCGCATATAAATTAATTATTACATGAAGATGTTGAATAAGATGAGCGATTTCTAATCCTACCAGTCGCGTGTTTGCAGTTGCTTGGGTGTACAAAGGAAGACTCCCGCCAGCCCAATCAACAATAATAACATTGTAATCACCATGTTCCAGCAACTCATTTCGCATTTCCTATAAAATAAAATTAAATAAAAAAAAAACACAGTGAAAATTAGTAAAATTATTTTTGACAGTACCTTGACCCAATTACTAAGAGGTGTGTCAATAAATCCATGGATGATAAATTTTGTTTTTCTTTTTTTATCAAAGTTAGAGCGTTTTATTGACTTGTCCTTAGCTGCAATGAGTACCTGGCCCTAAATCATTTTATTCATTGCTTATTAAACTTTTAAATTAACAAATTAACTTTGTATTTATTTATAAAATCGCATTTGAAAGTTGAACTGACAAGGATGACTTTTTGGTGTTAATTTCTCTCTTTATATAATTGCATATCCGCAAAATTAATTTGAAATTTCCCTACAATTACAGACTTGATGCACATATTTTAGCTCTGAGAATAATTAAAATTATTTGTTTGTCTTACCTCAGTTGGATTTTCATTTGTGTAAAGAATAAATCGTGTATTGATAACTTCTCGTGGTAAAGGAAATACATTTAAAGGTCTGTGAATCAAATGATACCAGCTTCTTGTGATATTTAAACAACCCAGTTCATCATAGCATCGAGTTTCATTTTCAACTAAAATTATATTTTAAATATTTTTTATATTTCAATTGTGTTGGGTGAAAGCTGATTAATTATATTTACATGGTAACCAAGGAATGTTGACTTCAATCTTGTCACTTCTTGCCCATTGCCAAGGATCCAATATTCCAGCGGAGCACAAAACGGGTGCCACTGCAACAACAATAAGGATCAACAATGCCTTAATCTTCGTATCTTGTCGTTTACCTATCCGTCTCATCCTTGAATTAAAAAAAAAAAAAAAAACGCAAAAGATTAATTTCAACACATTCACTTTTAATTTACAATTAAATTACACATGACTTTAAGACTGTCACTGTACGAAGGATAAAGGAATGCCTTGAGACTAAATGCACAACAGTGAGTGCTCGATAATTTCGAGTGCATCAACTTGTATACTTACTCAACTTAAAAAATATTGAGTAAGTTAATAACAAGAAGCTAGAAAGAAGGAGGTATTACTTCGGATTGAAGAGAAATGAACGGGGATTACATTAATTTTATTAAATAATATGTCAAGTTTATTATTGCTAATCAAAATAATTAGAAAATAAAAAAAATTAACAAATGACTTTAATTTATTAAATTCAAATTTCGAAAGTAACTAAATGTCATAATAATTTTTAATTTTTTACAAGTGATAAAGTAAAATAAACAATTCTTGACGAGTTTTTTAATTCGTAAATTTTTTTAACATGGAAAAAGAAAGTATGACATTAGATGGAATCAAGATTGAATTTCTTTTTGGTTTATTTTTGTAAATTTATATATGTCCTGGAAGTCTGAATTACGTGTCTCTTTATGATCATGCAAATCCTCTTGGGAGTTTCACTTTGTCTCGTTGCATTATTCGTTTCATATGAAATAGTTAATGAAAAATTAAATCATACTATCAGTGGAAATACATAATTTACAATTTATTTTTAATCTATTTTTATCAGATAAAAATAAAAATAAAATCAAGGACTTTTTCAATTTTCAATCAATATTTCAAATACTTTCATGAAACTCAATTCACTGAATTATCTTTATTATTCTCTTACATGTTGTAACCATATGTTGCATAATTCTGATGGTTTAATTTTAATTGCTGTGATACGTTTATTTAATTGCATATCGTAGTTTTTTTCAGGATATTCGTGTCATTTTTTTGCACTTATGATGATAGCAGTGATGAATTTTTCAAAACTATATTGCAATGTTACCTCAGTTTCAATATACTTACAACATTGATTAGTCAATTTTTATATGCTTGAAGGAACTTTAAAATTTAATAACATAATTTGACAAATTACTGCTAATAAACAACACGAAAATAGTGCTTTTACAGACTAACAAACGGTTGCATTGTTCTTTTCAATTGGCGCATCCACAAATCCCACTTTTGAGCTGATATTTAATACTAACATTGGAGCAGGTTATAAAAAAGCTTCGATATCATATACATCTTCATGACTTTATTCTATATACAAGGTAGCTGTCGGATGTTCAATACTAAACAGCACTCTTAACTTGAATTCGTTTTTTGTTGTTAGTTTCGGCTTTTTATTCATTTTAATTTAATTTCAATGTCAATTTATTGTCTATTAGCATAGAATATATCACACTCTTATGTTAGATTAATTTATTTCTAAGTTTTATGATAAAAAATTCCAAAAAATTAAGTTTCAGAAGAGTAAATCTTAAGATAAATTTATTATTTTTGCATTAATTCATTGATCAATATGAGTTGACTATTTTCGCCTGTATCTGTGTATATGTTTGTGTCTATAATATATTTATCGAATAATCTGGCACAGCTATATACCTTCCACAACTATTATGCAAGTTTCACTCGATGATTATGTCATACACGTTATTTAATATTACCACACGCAATATATTTATATTTATACTAATAGAATAGTAATATAAAATAACTTCAAGAAATTTTCGTGTTTGTGTATATATATACGTAACATTTGAAAACTTAAGAGGCTAAAGCACGAATTTTACTTGATTAAGTTTGTAATTTTACTAATATTGCATATTTTCATTCGACCTAGAAACACTTTTTTTAATTGAGTAATTTTTTACTTATTGTTCGTTGCATTAACTTATATTTCATATATAAGTCTTTAAACTGTAATATTTGCACATTGAGAAATAGTTTTTTCTTTGCCTCACATGTAATCTGCTGAGTTAAATCAGTTTGTATATTCAAATCACATATTATTTCTACTTGAGTATTTATGGTAACTATCATAATGACCCTGAATTAGTGATAGCCTTTTCAATCGTCGCTCTATGTAAAACAAAAACAAATAATTTATCATAAATTTGGTATATTATTATAATAACAGTCCCTTTTGCTTGGAAAAAAAATTCATTAAATTCTTAGTCTCGTTTTTGTCAATTTTATTGATACAAATTTATTAAACATGATATGTAATTTTTCTAATTATTGTATTTATTTATCGAAAACATTACATTTGATATTTCTCCATATCAAAGGATTCTTTCCACAAATGTACATATGGTAATAAAAAAAAAGTCTGTAACCGACGTTTGTTGTTGTTGTTGTTGTTGCAAACTTTAAGATGCCTCGTTATGAACCCGTTCGATATAATCGTGTATGCGTACATGTAATGGTTATGACCCAGATTTATCACTTAAGCGTCCTTCCCCCCGGCAATGCTGTACCACTTCCTGCAGCTTCATTTTCGACTTGTATATACTTCTTGACATTATACTTACGGCTAAATTATTCACCTCGATGATATCTCTTGAGATTAAAGTATACTTATTCGCAAACACGCGCATAATATAGGCATGATATACATGTATACATAAAGAAAGTCAAAGGTGAAAGCCCGTAATAAAAGAAATAGTTATTTCTACTGGCCGTTTTGAGTCATTTGGTTGTTTCTGGCCGGCGTTACGTCTGTTCAATGTCGACCAAGTCTTTTTGAATAAATTTTTATAATATACAAGGCTACTAAATAGATTTAACATGTCGGTTTGAAGAGACACTTATAGTATAGCTGTCGATTTGGAGTCAAACTGGTGTCAAACGACTGCTGTCAACAACATTCTGGTAATCATAATGAATTCCTGATGGCTCGACACCTTTCCAACTCTTGTTTTTATGTGAATAATGTTATTATACATTCTGGTCATTTGGAGAAGTTGCTATAATAATTTCTATATATTTTCTATTTTTTTTATTCGGAACAATGTGTTTGTTTTATGGTGTTAAATTGCTGTCGACTGAGTGCAACATTGGAGCGTCGAATGACGATTGAATAGGTGTCAACGCATACGCTAGGGATTTCTTTATGATTAAGTTTTGAATTAACATTTTATAATTAGTTCAAAATTTTTCATAACACACGAGTTTAAATGCTTGTTTTTAACATCTTATTCATATTAAGTTTTGCATTTTCTATTTCTAACATTTTATTCAGGGTCATTAACAGAAGTCATGGCCAAGAAAGTTGTCAGGTAAATACGTGAAATATTTTTGTAATCATTTGAGTTACATACATAGTACAAAATCGATCAATTTATTTGTTTCTACTGAATTGATTTTCTTAAAAAGTATTATGTTTAAAGAACCATGGACAAATGCCTTAAATTCTGAGACGAGAACGAAAGTCATCAACATACAAATGCAGTGTTTTCTGTGGACAGGATAAACAAGCCTTTCTTTATGAATACTTTTTAAACTGGTTTTAGCAGTCACATGAATTTTTCCTGGCCTTCAACCACAAAAACTCTCTTTATCTTTTATATCATTTTACAGTTTTTGTACATCGTGTTGTATTTTAAATAATATTATTTATTTATTATGTTACTATTTATAAAAAACCAAATTGATATAAAAAAAGCAAAAAAAAGTTGCTCAATTACGTAACACAAGCAAACTCTGTCAATAAATTTGTGACTTTTCCTGGACTACGGAAATTCGTATTGCTTGCAGTTGCCTACTTTATTTATATGCGTATACTTTATACACATCACACTAATAAAAAAGGATTTTAAAGAAGGGAAAAGTACTCGGCTTTGCTCGTTTGACTTGATACGAAACCATAATTAGCAACATTCCAATTGTACCACTGAGTGATTGAATTTCTCTTTGGCCTCAAGGTGAAAAACATTTTGTAATTTTGACTGTATACTTATTTTTTGCTCAAAATATTCTATAATTCTATACATCTATGTAAATGGAAACTGATAATTGATTTGATTCGAATTAACGCATCTAACGATGTTGTGAAAATTGACGTTCTTCAAGATACAAACTTCAACATATATTTTACAGTAATTTTTCTCACTTGTTGTCCGAGTTTTTTCCGAAGTCTGCAAGGATATTTCTAACATAAATTTTTTTTTACACTCATTTCAATGTATAATTATGATTTCGTAAAAAATTGAAGTATATTGTGACGTAATGATAATAAGAATCGTTGAATCCGGCTTTGTACGCCAAAATTTCGATAAAAAACTTTATGAAAAAAAAAGCTAACCCAATCTAAAAGCAAGGAATCTCAATCGATCATTCGAGTTTACGTAATTATAGGTAAGATGGTATAATCATTGAGTTTGACCGACCTCAACAAAACTTCGGGTGAAATCGTCTGAAATTACTCATACTTGATATATTCATGCATAGCTGAACATTCATCCTAGCTCAACAAAAATAAAAATATACATCATGAGCACTTTCTTCGATGCAATAATCGATAAATAATCGCATTAATAAAATTATAAAAAAAAAAAGTTTCAAGGAAGAGTCGTATTTCCTCACGGAAGTAAACATTTACACGGAAAACAAATCGTCCATTATTTTGTTGTGCAATAATTTAATTCTCAATTTGTTGATCGTTTCTCTCTGACATTATTATTTAATTTTATTTATATTTTTATTTCCTTATTTTGACCTTAAAATTTAAAAATTATGCAATCCATTAAAAAATATTATACAAGTACAATTTTTAACACGAATTACTTTCTTCACACTTGAGAATTAAAGAGGTTCTCAAAATTGTGATTTACGTTTTTGCAAAAAATATATAAACATGAACTGAATGTTTTCAAATTACAACATTCTTTATGTTTATTTTTAAATAATTGTTTTTTTGTCTTGTCAGCTTAAGTGGAAAAAATATAAATAAATTACATTAACAATAAATTTTAATTTCAATTGGAATATATTATTGAATTTTATCAAAATCCATTTACATTTATTGTACTCACTGAAAATTTTTAATTTTCTATTCAATTTTAATGAGTTTATATTATGAAAATTATTATCATCATGTTTATTTTATTATAAATAAATAAACAGCAACTTCAAACCACACTTTAGGTAATTATTAAGTTGAATAACCAAGTAAATAAAGTTAAAAAAAAATTGAACGAAAAATTTATACAAAATTTGTTCCAGTGGGAGCTCAATTAATTTTTTCTCATCAATAATAAATTATCATTAATTATTTTTTTCTTTTTTTGAATATATTCATATGTAACTTTGTTAACTAAATAAAAGGCAATTTGGAGATGGAATTACATAATTTTTATTGGCCTTTTATCTATATCACAAGTTGGCTAACATGCATAAGTATATTCCCTTAGCAAATTCACACTTTAAAATTTTTATGATCTGTTTAAAAAAAATAGTTTAAAAACGTTAATTTTAATGGATTTTTTTGATGATTATATAACTATGGCTTTATCAGGAAACTATATACACTTTGATGATTTACAAAACACTTTTATGTTCATTTTACGACGTAAAGTGTTCTATGTAAATATATTTATCTTAAAAATAATATTCGGAAATATTCATTCATTCATTTGGTCATAAAAGACATATTTATTCGAGAAATAGAAGAAAAATATACTACACAATCTACAAAGGTTTAAACGAACTGGTATTATACTTTGTAGTAATTAATTTACGTAATTTTTCGATGATAAAAAATAAATGAATTGATTCATATTTGATTAAAGATCTTATAAATATTAATATGAATATTTTGATTTACATTTGAAAGTATCAAAATTCAAATTTAAATTTCACTCTATGCGTGATTTTATCATACTCGGCTTTTGTTTATTCCATGTATTATTGAGAATAATTAAAAATACTACTGTTTATTAATTAAAAATTAAATCTATTAATTTCTTACTAAAAGTTTTTTTTCACTGAGTGTATTTGAATAAGACTCCATATAGACGTAACAAATTTAACTGTGGCCATATCCTCTAATACCGTTTTATGTATATTTGTATACAAGTCTGAAGGTAACCAACTTTGTACAACAAATATGGACTTTGAACAAACTCAAAAAATTCCGAACTTGTGGAAAAAAAAATTTTGAATATATAAAAATGAAAATATTAAAAATATAAATTAAACTTTATTTAAATGTATAAATATTTATTTCAATTGAAAATTAAAATAGGTCTCACTTATTTTCATAACACAAATACGTGTATATAAACATATTCACCTGGCACTGTATGAAATACGAGCTACAGACAAGCAAATAAATTTAAACTCGATTGAAACTTTAATGCCATACGTTATTTATATATAATTATATCCGTTTATGCATTTAATTATGGCCATAGAATTTTTTATTGTTCATTGATTTACATGTAAAGTGTTCACTGTCCATAAAACATTTCATTCATCTCAAAATATATGTTTGTTTTTTCATTCTACTTAACTTTTCTTTCTGAATAAATTAATTATTAATATCAATAAATAAAGAAAGCTTTATTTATCTGATATCATCAGATTCAAAATAGAATTTTAAACGTCTCAATCAGTTAACCAATTCAATGTGTATAT
>JAPYYR010004907.1:0-11518 GCA_030523065.1 Aphidius colemani | reverse complement strand
TAATGAAAATTTTAAAAATACTTTTATAGATTGTGACTCACATTTGTGAGAGTTTTTTAAAAATAACAAAAAGATTAGAATTATTTTGAGGTCATGTATAATGAAAAACATTCAATTTAAATTAAAATGAAATATTTTATATTTGGATATCAGTTTCATTGTCTCGAAAGGAATAACAAGTGAAAGTTTTTAAGAAAGTGATGTACTTTATGAGTATGCATACACTAATTTACTTAAACTACAATATTTTATTATTATTTAATTATTACCTATTTTTTATTTAAATATTTATGCACAATAAACTGTGTTTATGCGAGGAAAAATATAAAAAATTGTTTTGTCAAGCGAAAGCCTTAACAATGATTATTTAACAATCATTGCTTACGGCAATATAATATAGACAGAGAGTTTCTCTGTTCACTCAAGGAAAACATAAAATAATTATCATAATATTGAGAAAAAATAATAAAAATTAAATCCATCTGGGTATGTAATACAGTGACGCAATGGAATTTTATCTTTAATGGATTTCAGACGTCACATTTTGTAATGTTATTAGTTTATTTTAATCCGGTGAGTAGAAAAAAAAAAAAAAACTCAATTCAATGACAAACATTTGTATAGACAAACTATTAAATTTTTATCGTGTTAATATTTTTTAAATTATCAACAATTTTTCAGGTTCATTTGAGCTGTAGGTAGCTTGATATGTTTGTTCTTCAATTCGAATATAAAATGGGTATAATGAAATTTCAAGAGAAATATATAAATTGGATTTTAAAATACCAAACGTGTTATTTGATAATTTTTCAAAGCAATTTAACAATAAACCATGTACGCACTTGTCGTGATTATATCATGTGCATGGCATTGTTAAATGTTTAATATTTAATTCAAATATTATTAACAATATTAGAGGCAGTTAACAATGGCAACATTATATTCGAGTTGTTGAAAAAAAATTATATAGCATTCAGTCATTCAGTTGTACAGCAAATTTTATATTTATATTCATTTTTTTTGTGTTTAAATATAATCTATATGGCAATGAAACTTTGCTTATTCTTTTTGTTTATATAAAACTGTTTTTTGACGAGAATATTATCAAGTAATTAATTTAATATTGACAACGATCAAAATAAATTTTAATCAACAAATAAAAGGCTCAAAAAAAAAATCCAAATAAAAATTTGTTAATGTGTTATTGATCGTTATGAAAATAATATAAACATAACAACAACATCTCCTACATTTCATGAAACATATTATACAAAATTAGAGATGCATTTTGTATGCATAATCAGGATTAATCAGTAATGCTATATGATATCGATACAAAAGCCAAACGTAACATAACAACCACCACCACTATTCATTCGCAAAGGATATTAATTAATATTTTTATAAAACTCTACACATGTGGCTCTCTTTGTATGCATGTTTAGTATAAATTTATTCTCTCTATTAATTAATCCACTTTGTGTTTATAATTATGTGAACAACATTGTGTACCTTTAAAATATTTAAGCACTTTAGCTCTCAAAGCCTTTGAATTTTTTTTCTATTAAATTATATTTGAATTTTAAAACAAAAATAAAATACTCTAATTACTTTTTTTTTTTTTAATTAAAAAACTAGACTTTTTTCATGAACAACTTTATTTTTTTTCGTTGGAGAATTTTTTTTTCGAAAAAACTTTATTTTTTTTTGAATTTATGAAAAGAAAAAATATGTCAGTTTGCGTTTTATAAATTATTCATGCGGTTTCAGAGCCAAACCACAAGCTATTTATTTATAATTAAAAATTTTAAAATAACTTACTTTATGAATTATTATTTTTTTATGATATGGTAAAGTAAAAATGACAATAAGTTTTTATTTTCTTTGTAATAAACGTAATGGTTTTGAGATGAACTGAAGAACAAATGAAAAGTTTTAAAACTTTCCAGCTATCGTAAAATAAATAGAATAAAATTTATGAATTTTTAACATCAAATTCTGTTGTTTTCTTTGTTAAAGTTTTCAACTACAGAATTTGTTAAGCCATCCAACAATCGCATGACTTATCAAATAATATTATTACAAATTTCCATTTTATTTTATTTAATTTAAGTCCATTTCCCGGAGCCATCAAATGTCATCCCCATAATGTTAAATTTTTTATTCACCCTTAAAATATTTTATTTAATGACGAGACTTTTTTCGCAAATGAAATATTTTTTATTTCATTTCTACACGTCATACACTATCATTATTTTTATTTATTTTTTTCCTAAATTTATTTCATTTAAAAAATAATAAAAAAAAACCAACAAAGAAATGAAAATAAAATGCCATAAATTGGTAGCAATTCTTGAATGTTTTTGTGTGCCAATTTCCACATTTTTTTTTTCACTCCAATAAAAGAAAAAAAAAATACATGGCTTTATATAGCTGAAAATATTTTCATCAAAGACTCTATTTTAGTTTTTTTTTTTATTTTTCAACCCTCTTTATTTGTAGGATCTAATATATATTTCATTTTGTCATGTTTTCCTGTAACGAGGTCGTACAATAGACTGTTTTTTAAAATGGGGAAAATTATATATAAAAAAAGACAAGTAAACGCTAAATAAATATCGAAAATAAATGTAATTTATATTATTTTTGAATGATTCTATTACGTTTTATAGTTGACTGATGTCAATTGAGTTATTAAAATACTGTGGAATAATTAAAACAGAGTGTCTAGTTGAGATACGTCAAAACACCTACATAATCCGTTTAACTGACTCGACATTGATCGAAAATTTATTCAATATTAATCGAATATTCATATGAAAACAAACGCGGAAATGTGTCATCTTTTGTACACATATATTTCAATGTCATCAATAAAACATTGTTGATTCAAAATTAAAAATAAAACAGCAAAAAATTATTTAATGTGTAATTTTGTTAAAATAATTAATTCGATTTTGATAATAATGATCTCGATAATGGTTGGAAAAAACAACGTGAAAATAATTACACATAAAAATGTGATAAATTTCTTGTTGAAAAAATTATTTACTTGAAAAATGTAAGCTTTCTTTTTATTTTTAAAAAATTTTTATCTTACAGATTTCTCAAAAAGAGGAAGAGCCTTGAGATGACGGAAATACTTTCAATTGGGTCGAGAATATTTCAAGGTAATAACATCAAAATATTACTGATAAATTTTTTAAAATTTATAAAAATACATTTTTCATTTAATTTGGTTTATAAAAAAAAAAATCATAAAGGGAAACAAAATGAATATTTTTATTAATTACCAACTAATTTGTGATGCCTCGTTGAAGTAAAAATACAAAGTACTGTTAGATTTACTGCAAACCGAGACAACACTGAACTCAAATCTTTGTAAATATAAATTTAAAGAAAAAAAAAAATACTACTTCTTTGTTACAGTACAAAAAAAAAAAAAAAAAAGTTTTATAAAATCTTAATAATAAATGTTTTGTTAAATTAATTATATCAAATTTTTAAAATATTTTTGTAATAAAAAAAATAAATAAAATATCATTTTTTCTAGTAAATTTACATGAAATATTAATTGAAAAATAAACGGGTCACGTTATTTAAAATGAATATTCTTAGTAAAATAAATTTAAAAAAAAATCTACTACGTAGTATCAATCGATGATTAATGTTAATTTACTGAAAGATAAACTAAAGTTTTTCTTGTAAATAATAACTGGTTTTAAAAAAATAATCATAGTTTACCTTGAAGCATGATAGAATAATGAATATATTTTTAAAAAACTATAATAGTATTAATAATTTTCAGGTATATGTCTGGTGTTAATGCTGTCAACACTTGTTGAATCGCAGACAATAGCAGCCTTGAATATTCAAAGTACCAACAAGACGACATTTGGAGAAAACACACTGACAAATATAAGCCAAGATGGCAATGATGTTGTTCCAAAAATTGTAGATATTGATAACGCACAATTATTTAATTTAACAAGTGATAAAACTCCATTGGTTGATGAAAAATTCATCGAGATAAATGAGCCTAATGATGGGATTAATTTGGAGGGAATAAATAATCATACCAACAAAGAACCAACAACACCAGAGTCAATCGAAAATACTGATGATAATGATGATGATGATGATGATGGTGACAAAATAGTATCTTTATTAAATGACACTATTGTTAATGACAAAAATCCAATAACTCAAATAAATGATGTAGAAATAACACACGAAAGAAATTCGAAAATAATTGAAAATCCAACCAATTTAATAACTGATTTATTGGATCAAAAAAAATTAAACAATTTAAAATATGAATCTGAATTAAGTGCTAAAACATTAATACAAGATAATAATAAAACTTTAAATGAAATTGACAAAATTGTTTATATACCAACTGCAGAAACAGATAAATCATTTGGTAAAAAAATTATACCACAATTATTTACTGAAAGTAGCACAAATAATATTAAAAATCAAGAAGTTCAACCAAAATATGATGAATCAACACTTGAAAATATTATTAGTACTGATGACAAAAAATTAATAACTATAACTGAGCCATCAAGTGAACAATTTAAACCAATACCATTAAAAAGATCAGAAATGAATAGTCCAAAAATTAATTCATTAAATACAACAAAAAATAAAAATGATGATATGAATTTTAAAAAAATATTATCATTTAATCCAAAAAGAATAATAGATGATGAAACTACTGAAGATCCTCTTGAGAAATTTACTGTTGCAAATATTTATATTATAAGGAGCAATAATGATAATTCAACTTCAAAAGTAAACTCTATAAATTCAACTGATGAAAATAAAAAAATTAATAATAATAATTTTACAAATAATATCTTGAATAGTCAAATTGAAGCTGAAAGTTCTACAAAAATAGTTACAGATCTCGTTAGTGAGAAAACAACAGCAATGCCTGTTTCAACAACAACATCAACAGTAGCAACAACAACAACATCAACAGCAGCAACAACAACAACAACGACAGCAATGCCTGTTTCAGTGAGTACTGATATTATTGAGGAATCAAAAATGACAACAACAATAGAACCAGTAACGACAAATGAAGCAGTAACAACAATGGAATCAATTATAACAACAAAATCAATAGTATCATCATCTCCATCATCATCAATTTCAACGTCTACATCATTTATTCCCAGCTCAAGTAATGAACTTGAAGTAACAACAATAACTACAGAATCAATTGAAACAACAACAACAACAACAACAACTCCAATGACATCAACACTTGATTCAACAGATAGAGGAGATTATGATACCTCTGAAATAAACACAACTCAACAATTATTTGATTATGAACAAACTGACATTCCAAGCAATGAAAATTCAACAAATTTACCTACAACTGTTACAACTGATTCAACAACAATAACAACAACAACAGTTGCTCAAGATACAACCACTCAAACTAATGATAACACTGATGATGATAATAATGGAACAATCATATCTACAATAGTTGATGTTACAACATTATTACCAGATGAAACTATAACAACTACAGTAACTGATAATGTTGAAGTTGAAAAAAAAATAGCAAGCATCGACAAAGGAAGAGGACATTTTTCTACTGATGATCTAAATTTTCCTGACAGCTCAAATAATACTCAAGATGATAATAAAACAAGCAACGTGGATACTAAAATTTTAAATTCAACTATTTCAATGGCTCCAAGTAACTCAAATGATGTTACAAAAATAAATACCACAACTCCAATGTACACTGAAGCTCCAAAAATTACAGATGAAGTTTATCCACAAAATACACAAAATATTGATGAAATTGTTAAAGTAGTTGTTGATTCAAATTGGAATGAAGTATGTCAAAATTTAGCTAAACTACTTGCTGAGTTATTAAATACTTCTGTAAATAATAATAAGTAAGTAAATATTTTTCAACTAAATTTCATGGACAATTATAATTAATTTATTATTTATTTTTTTGTTTCAAGAACAATATTGCCAAATCAAATAATATTTAAACCAAATAATTGTGCAAGTAGTGATCAAGATTCTGTGGTGACACTTTACGTGCATGTTATAAATAAAAATGGACAATTTGATAGAACATTAACTGAAATTTTACCAACACTGTGTTTATCAAATTCAATGAAGACAAAACTTACAGTGAGTAAACAATAATACAAATATAAAAATGATAATTTAAATATTTTTATTATTAATAATGTAATTTAATATTTTAGATAAAAAGTTGTGATTTGATTCAAAATAATGATTCTGGTAATGCGATAGCAGTAGCTGTGGTATGCTGTGTGGCATTTATTTGTCTTGTTTTACTTGCTGGTCTTTTGGTAATTTTCCCTTTGAAATATTAAAAATTATTTCTACAAAAAACAAATAGCATTGTAAATAATTATTTTTAATTTACAGTTTATAATGAGAAAACGTCAGGCAAGATTTAATTATGGTGAACGTTGTCGTCCAGTGTCATTGGATGCCTACAGTCTAGACAGTGTTTCAGCTTACAACAGTGTCAGAAGAAAAGGTGCAATGAGATCATCAAAGCGTAGCTATGGAAATCCAACATTTGAAGATTCAGTAAGCAATAATATTAAGCCATAAAAATCCATAAAAATATTAATCAATTTTCTTTTGAAAAATTTACAGAGTGTAATACCATCACGTCCTCTAAACTTTAGTGTACTATCAAAATTTTCGACTGAAGTTAATAAAATATATGAAGAATACTCGAGCATACCACAAGTTACAGCTAAAATTGATGAGCTACCACAAGGCGCTGACGTTAAAAATCGTTATGCAAATGTAATTCCACTGCCAGAAACAAGAGTACCACTTAATAAATTAAATAATGATTCATCAACTGAATATATCAATGCAAGCTATGTACGTGGCCCTAAAAATGCAACGAAATATTATATTGCATGTCAAGCACCAATGGAAACAACAGTCAATGATTTTTGGCGTATGATTTGGGAACAACAAACAAAAGTTATAATAATGTTAACTGAACTTGTTGAAAATGATGTTGAAAAATGTGCTGAATATATACCACCATCTGAAGTTACTGATTGTCATCGTTTGTTTGGTGATTACCAAATAACATTGAAAAAACGAGAGACCAAAGAAAAATATGCAATATCAACACTTCTAATAAAGGTTAATAATTATAGCAATTTTAATTGAGCTTTATGATAATAGCAATCAATTATTAATGATTTTTAATTGTTTATTTTATTTAGAATTTAGAAAACAATACGTATCGGGAAATATCACATATTTGGTATTTATGGCCAATAAATGGTATTCAAACAGATGCAGTTGGTATGATTGCTGTACTTTTAGAAGCAAGAGCATTACAACGTGGTGGACCTGGACCAATTGTTGTACACTGTAGTCCTGGAACCGGAAGGACTGGTACATTAATTGCTCTTGATTTAGGAATAAGACAATATGAAATAACTCGAACAGTTGATGTACCAAGAGTTGTTTATACAATTAGAAGAGATAGAGCTGGTGCTGTTCAAACGAAAGAACAATATGCACTGATTTACAAGGTATTTAAATAATTAAATTATTTTTATTTAATTATTTATGTGTTGGGTTATTATTTTCATTGTTTTTTTATTATAGGCATTGACTTTGTATGCAACAAAACTTGCTGGTGGCGGATTAGAATCCACCTGACACATGAGATTGAAAAGTATAATGGAAGACGAGAATTCATAATACGATCTAAGTCAATATTTTTTTTTTTTTTTTTTTTTTTTTTTTTTTTTTTTGTAGAGTCAATTGAACAAAATAATATTTATCTGGATAAGATAATAACTAGAACAAGCCAAACTGTTTATATTATTTAATAATGTATCGATGTAAAAAATTAAAGATTATCTGTGAATTTTGATATTAAATAATAGGCGATTTATCATATAAGTTTATGTAAAAACAAATATATTCAAATTAGCTTTGATAAGAGAAAAAAAAAACATAACAAAATGTCTCAACATTAAAAAAAATATAGAATTCATTTACATGAATTTTTATAGATAGAAAAATGTTAAATTAATTATCGATCTTCCTAATTATTTGAGATTAAAAATTGAAAAAAAAAAAAATTCATAATTACGAAATTATATAATATAAATTCATGAATTTATGAAATTTAAAAAACTCATTAAACTCATTATGAAATTTATAATAATTATTATATTGTTGTTATTGTTCATGTACAGAAAAAATATGGTTTTTGTAAAAAAACCAGGCTCTCTAAATCTATATTGCCATTGGCGAAATAATTTGGTTTTTTTTAAATTAGCCAGATCAATGTGTCAAAAATATGTGACAGTATTAATTCATAAGAAAAAAGAAACTAAATAATTAAAAACTTTCTCATTGTGGCGTTGTAATATATTAAAACAAAAAATAAAAAAAAAAGTATCGATCTATTTAATAAAAAGAAGTGACCAGTTCCTTGGAAACACCCAGGTTACTTTAAATGATCACACTCTTTTCACTTTTATTTTGAAAATTTAAAAATAGTGTCAAAAAAAAATTAATAAAAGTTATTTATTTGCCCGATTCCCGCTTTTTTTTTGAACAGGTTGGTGCGGAACACGACAGAGGGAATTACCATTCTGAATTTAAAATAAATGTAAAGATTTACTATCAAAATTCTAAAATATATTTGGTAAGCTAATGATTGTTCATTTATAAGTTAAAAAAAATATATATGTTTTACATTAATATTAATAAACTCGATGATTAAAAAGACATCAATTTAACTCTCCGCTTAACACATCACCACGAACTTAGATTGTATATATTTTTTTACACATAAATGTCGTCACATTTATATTATTCAAACGCTTGTCATGCATATTACAATTAATATATTACAGCGATAAACAACCCATTTTATTTTACTCAATTTATTAATATGTTTCAGACTTTTTGGCAAATGCAAAATGTGAGCAACTTAAATGATCAATAAACACTCCAAATAATAATAAAAAAAAAATATTTATGATTATGAAACAGGTAAGATTGTAAAGAGAAATGCCCAAGGCATCATCTAGCAATTCAGGTGGATTGGTGAACATATCCAACACCAACATACTCGATCAAAGTGGATCAAACTGGATAACACCGGGTTTCAAGCCTTTTTTTTTTTCGTTCGACAAACGAACACTAATGAATCGAGTGATAAATAAAAATATTCCATGATATTTTTAAAGCAATTTATATTATTTTCATTGTTTATAATTTTTTCAACTATATAAAAGCAATTTTGAATTTTTATTTTTTCACGTTATCGTAGACATTCAATTCAATTCATAGCTAACTATTTTTAATATTGATAATTATCGTTATTTAAACTTGAAATAAATTTTAAAATATAAAAAAAAAAAAAAAAGCTTGAAAATATTGTTGTTATTTTTTTAATGTTTATTCAGAGAAATATAAATAAATAAAAATATTTCATAACATAAAGCTCAAGGTTAAACATGTGTAAATAATATTCATAAAAAAATAAAAAATTTTATAGCTTTGTAGAAAATTATTTGTCATGTTGAAGTAATTGTTTTTTATTTTTAAATATGAGATTGTATAACTCTCGAATAATATTCAATGTTTAGTCACGTTTTTAAGTTGATAATTTATATATGAAATATTTTTAAGTTATTTCTTAAATTTCGTACTAATTATTTATATTCGAAGGGAGAAATATATATTTTAACTAAATGATCATAGAAGATCCACTTTGTTTAATGTTATTTTTAGCGTAAACAATAATTAACATTAAACATTTCTCTAATGCTATTTGATTCATTTGATTTTGTAGAAAATAAATAAACAACCCTGTTTTTATTGTGTGGCATTGATTCAAAATCATTGAGTAAATAAAATATGAAAAAAAACGCGATAAACAAAAGGTTAAGCTAATAAATAAATAGGAAAAAATTTAATAAATTTATATTTTTTTTAGTTTAACATCCGGTTGATTATGATTGTGCAAATAATATTTTCATTGTTGATTGTAATCTTTATTATTGTACTACAACTTATTTGAAAAATTAAATATCAGTACTTAATATTTTATAAAATATATAAAATTACATAATAATATTTTAATATATAAAAAAAAAGTGAGATGAATAAATAAAAAAGGACAATCTAGTTTTTAAAAAATTCTACAATGATTAAAATTTTTTTCTTCATTTTAATAATACAAATAACAAATAAAATTATTATTTAATTATTCATGCATGTATTTTTTTAATAAACAACAGAGATAATTTTCTTATTAAAATACATTGTAATTATAAATTTAATTGTCAGTTGTCAACGTTATTGTTATTTTTAAATTATTAAAAATAAAGAAAAAAATATTTCAGTCAAGAAGGAAAAAAAATGAATATAAAATTTTATTGGTAATTTATTTATAAAAAATTCTAATGTTTTTTTCTAATTGATTATTAGCTAGCAATGACTTTTTATTGTTAAATTTATTTATTTATTTTTATATTAAAAATATTATTTATTTTCTGATAAAAAAAAAGCTAGTGATTCTATTTTTTTGATGAAATAGCTATTGATTTTTAACGACGTTGATAATAATTTTTATAAATTTAAAAACAACGAATTATTAAAAATGAAAAAAAATATAATAAAAAACCTGTCAACTTTATTTTTTGATTAAATAACTATTGTCTTTTAACGACAAAAAACATTTATTTTTATATTCATTTAACGACAAAATCATTAATTCTAAAAACAATTTTCTAAAATAATAAAATTTTTAAATCAAACTAGACACAAAGTCTGACATTGATAGTAAAAACTTATGTAATATTTTATATTTTTAATTTCAAATATGCAATGAGTATAAGCAAATCGATTGAGGAAAATCATGGCACGTGGTATTTCGAAATAAGCGACAATGAATATATCTATTTATTAATATTATTTGACCGACACATATATATATATTAGCAACAACATGAATGACTAAGTGTTGCTCATCAATTGAGGAAAAAAAAAAACTGAAAAAAAACAAAGAAATATATATGAAAATCCAACGATTTCCAGATATAAAATCCTTGTTTTGGGGCAGTCCAGTTAAAGCCACAATTAATTAATCTAAAAATATAATACGCGTTGTCTAAAATTATACTTTTTTTGTCTAATTTAAACTAAACAATGTCTCAAATACACTTTAATTAACCATAAAAAAACATAAAATAAATATGTTTAATTAGCTGACGAGCTTCTTGTGAGAAACATTATTATTCTTAACTTACATTTTCAAGTTCAGCTAGGGTTAAATAATTTAACAGTGTTGTACATACATGGGGGTCGTGTGTTTATTATTTTTTTTATATATATCAAACACTTTATATATTACAAATTGGATGGTGATATTTATTAGTTAACTGAGTTGTGCCAAAGAGACAAGACGTTTTTTTAGCTTAAAATTTTTTTAAAGATACAT
>JAPYYR010004903.1:0-12981 GCA_030523065.1 Aphidius colemani | reverse complement strand
CATTCAAAAATTTATTACAATTGTTCAAAATACGCTATTTCACTGTGTTTTTTTGTTAAACTTCTAGCGAATACATATATTGAAATTTTAACTGACTTGAAAGGCTTCATGGCAGTGTTTCGTTTGACAAAGAAAAGTATTTCTAAAATGACTTAATTAAAATTAAATAATAAAGAAGATTATGGCTTTTCTAATTCAAGGATTTTTTTCTCATTAAAAATATAAATATTTAATTTCTTTTTCAATAGAAAATTAAACCAAATATTCCCAAGAAAAACATCCAAATAAAAAATGAAAAAAAACTTTTAAATTTGAAAAAAAAATAACAATAATTTAGTTAATTAACAAAAAGTACCTGTGTTGGGCAAGTAACATGTCAATACTTGAGACACTTCGTTGATGTGCACTTTCTTTTTCACTTGCTTTTCTACGTTTTATCCAAAGTGCTCTCAAGTATGCTAAAACAGCCCCAAGCAGAATAAGTGCAAAACCAGTACAAATTAATATAGTTGCATACTGAGCAGCTTCAGCACCTGGTGCTAACTGTACTAATCCAACAACAAGCATAACTGCACCCAACATAAGTGATGACACGACCACATGAAGAGCATTTATCTGTCATCAAAAAAATAAAACAACATAATTTTTTTAATTAAAATTAATCATTATTTACAACAATTAATTTTTAATTAATTTTAATGTTTATTTAGCTACAAATACAATATTAAATTGTCATTGTCATTGACCATAAATATTATGAATAAAAATTATCATCGTTTTAGTATTAAACATTGTGGAAAATTTATGTGACACAAAACACGATGAAATTGTATTTCAAAAGGTATTTTGAACATCAATGAGAAATTTTCACGTGGGTAGTTCTCCCAGAATATCGTAATAATTTGTCTACTATATTTGGCAGTCTGTCAGTTGAATAAATGCTTATATCCACTGTAGTATTCACGTTAAAATAAACGTCAAGTCAATGAATTATAAATCAAATATTTGAGAAATAAATTTAAGTTGTTTTACAAGTTGTGACGTAGTTTTCGTAGTTTTATCATTTCATCAAAAGTTTTCTTGTGATTTTATTTTTTTATTTTTTTATTTTCATCATGACTTGTAACATGGACACAGTGATAAGGTATAAAAGTGGTAACAGGAGCATTAAATTGATCGCCCACGTATATCCGAATGACGTCACTAAACCACTCTTGATTCGATATCCCCAGCAAGTTGTCTGATGGTCAACGACAATTTTTTTTCCAGCAATAAATTCATTTAATTTTTTATTCATTTTTTTATTATTAAAAATTCTATATATGTATTTTTTTAAAAATTATTTGACAATTTGAAAGTTCCATATTTTATTTGTATTTTTAAATATTTTTTTTCATTTTTTTTTATTTAAAAATAAACTAAATTTCATTTAGTTATTGGCATAATTTTCTTAGGCTCTAATATTGATTTTAAATTATTATTTTCATAGCGTGATAAAAATATATATATTGATTTAAATTTGCATTAAATTTGTTTATTGATATTTTGAAAATTGCATAGTTTAATTTTTATTTTTTGCATTTGTCTGGTTTTGTTGATGACATTGCGTTACCGAATATTCGTGTGAAAATATCAGTCGACCTTTTCTAAACCATAAACAACGCCTACTTTAAACTTGAAAAATTTGCATGGTTTATTTATTGCATATTTTGATAGTTAATAATTTTTGGGAATTTTATTATTAAATAAACTATAAGCACTTGTTAGATTATTTATTTTTGATAAATAAATATTTCATAAAGTATTGCCTTTTAAATGACGATGGAGCTTAATAAATATTGGAAAAAAACCTTTCCTCTTGAAATGTTTTATATCACACAGATAACAATTCAATCATAAGTCCAATAAACCAGTAAAAATAACATCAACGCAAAAAATTTTATCTATAAATTTAATTTTCGCTAGAATTTTTTAAATAATTTTTTAATGATAATTTAATCAGACAGCGTGTAAGTAAAATATTACAAAATACAAATTGAATTATAATTTTTTAAGATAATTCAATTTCAAAAAATTCTACTTAAAAATTATCTATTCAAAATTAATAATAATAATATTATTATTCAGCAGTACATTTGATAATAAAAAAAAAGAAAAATCAATTGGTAAACCTTTTTTTTTTGTGATTTAAAAATTGAGAACAAAAAATAGTTTATTGCTTTTTTCCCTGTGTTATATTCAATTGTAAAAAAAAAAGAGTAAAGTAAGGAAAAAATCAACTTACTTTGCCACAAAAATAATATTCTAGTTGATCTTTGTCTGCGATTCCAAGAGCGGCATCACTAAGTGGACTTCCAGGTTGGCTATTACCTGTTCTCTGTGATTTTTCATGATAATATGTTTTATGAAAAACCTTCACCGAAGGCACAGGTAACGCTGTTATCATTCTGCAATTATAAAATATAAATTACTAACCATGAAAATAAATAAATATAATTAATCACTCACTATTTTTCATACATAATTTCACATAAATTTTATAAAATATAACAAGCATCATTTTTTATCGAGAATAAGGAGCAAAAAAAACTGTATAAATTTATCAAAAGAACCCTTATTGTGTGTTATCTTATGCAACGTGATAAAATTTTCATTTTTAAATTTAAACAAAAAAGCTTGAGGGAGTGTCTTGTCTATGTAAAGAACAAGGCGAACAAGAAAACTCAATATAAACTTGTATGAATTTTATATATGAAAAAAAAAGTAGAACAAACGAGCTGTGGAATTTTAGCAGATTTCTTGAATGTATATAGTCACAAAATGTCTAACTATAAATCCATCTATAAATGCGATTATTACATATTTGATTGATTCAAGATCTGTGCCATTTGATATCAAAAATATTCGAATAAATATTACTACATGTGTTAAAATACCCACGCTAAATATAAAGAAAAGAAATATTGTTTAAATAAAAATCATGATATTTGGATATAATAATATCAAAGGTCAAAATGATATGAATGAATTTTCACATTTGTAAAATCATAAAAAAAATAAACGTCATAAACCTTGAGAATTTATTTTTGATTGAATATATCAGTGTAAAAAAGAACATAAAAAAAAGATGATCCTATCTCTAATGAGTTTTTCTGTTCTTGAAAATTAAATAAATTCATTCAAGGTTAAAATGAAATTTATTTTTCTGATTGCATTTTAATTAACTTTTTTATTTTTATTATTGACTCATTGTGGAATAAAAAAAATATATTACTATTTACTTTTTATGTAATTATTTATTTTTAAGATGAACAATTGGAAAGAAAAAAAATGTGCAAATCCAATATGTTTTGAATAGCAAAATAAAATTATGTCAATGTTTTTTGAGATGTAAAAATTAAAAAGAAAATGTGTTGATTTTAAAACTAAAACAAAACGAAAATTCAAATATAAATATTAAATTTTCAGCTTAGCAGTTTGCACAGTTGTTAATTTAACATTCAATTAGAATTTTTAAAATTCATATTTTATTTTTCAACTCCATATGTACGTATTTTTAAAGTGTTTTCACATTGTTTTATTAGATTTTGTATACAAAAAGACAATTGAGAACACCTGACTGTTCGATAAATGGTGGTGCAATACGGCCATCAGCCCCATCAGTATTATCTAGGCCACAACCCCTCTTTTTAACTTTTGTATATTAACTCTTTTAGATGGCATAAGCAAACAAAATAAAAATTGAAAAACATCCTTTTGCAAGCATAAACAACGAGACAACACTTGTCATCATAAGAATTCACGTGTCTAAAATATATATTACTTTTGACTGTTATTATCATTGAATACAATGGATGCTTGAATTATATTGCATAAATTGAATCAATATTTATCACAATGAAAAATACACTTATATATACATAAACTACGATGTAAATAGCTAATTGTATTTTAGCACATAAATAAATGGTATTAACAAGTTCCAAAATATATGAATTTTAAAATTTTTATTTTTTCAAATAATTTTATGAATCACTTGTTAGATAATTTATAATTTTATTTATTTTTATTCAAAAATTTATTGTAATATAATTGTTTGAAATACGCTATTTCACTGTGTGTTGTTTTTTTTTTTTTTTGTTAAACTTTTAGCGAATATATATATTAAAATTTCAACTAACTTGAAAGGCTTCATGGCAGTGTTTTGTTTGACAAAGAAATGGATTTCTAAAATGACTTAATTAAAGAAATTTATGGCTTTTGTAATTTTTTGAAATAAAAAAAAATGTCAAAATAATAAGAATTAATATTTAATTATTATTTAAATGATTTATTGATGTGAATTAAATTTTACTTGAACAAATATTTTAACTTATTGAATTATAAATTCTAGGATTTTTTTTCCCATTGAAAATATAAATATTTAATTTTATTTGCCATAGAAAATAAATGTATGTTCAATTTATACTACTGATTTAATCAACTAATTGATGTAAATTAAAACATAAAAAAATATTTGAATTTTAGATTTTTTATTTCCATTAAAAATTCGTTTATTGTTTCGTTTAAAATGACGTTTCGAAGAATCAAAAATGAATTTTAAAAAACACTAATTATTACAGTTAAATAGAAATATTTAATTTTATTTTTAATGGAAAATAGATTAATTTTTAATTTCTTGAAAAATAAAACAGTTTAAAAATGCCACCGTTAAAATATATGAAACGAAAATTCAACTGACAGCTGCATAATATGAATGTGCTTTTAGCTTTTTCTCTTTTCCAATATATCTCAATTGAACCGATACACTCAAATATTACTAAATTAAAAAAAAATCACAATTTTCTTTTTTTAATTTCAAAAAGTACATTTGTATAAATCCTTTCATTTGAATATTAATGACATCAATTTTTGTAAGACAAAGCAATTTATTTTCACTGAATAAAATTATGAAATTCAAATTCTAAATTTAAATTCATTCAATTCTATAATAATATCAAAAGTAAACAATAAATAAACATTTATTTTTAAACATTTAAATATATAAAATTTTTATTTTTATACATCCTCGTCAATTATATTCAAGAAGAAAAAAAAAACACTGCAAAAATATATAATCACCACGGAAGGAAATGAAGTCGTGGCCTCGATGATGTGACTGTTATTTATGCTAAAAAAAAAAATATGAAAATTCACTTTTCCACAAATTTTTTTATTATTTTTTTTTAACCATTTTTTTATATCTATGTTACACTATTATCCAGTGATTTTTTTTTGGCAATCTGCCAGTTTTTTTTGTCGAAAAAAATAGGGAAAATAACAGATATATCAAAAGTCCTGAAGTGGATATTCATTGTTCCTCATTTTCACTTTGAATCGTCGGCAAATTGTTTTTCAATTGTCCTTACTCTTGACATATCATTTCCATTGAGTGATAAGTCAAGAGCATGAATATAAGTAGTAAAAAAAAAATCACAAAATTGCTGACTACGAAATATTTTCATTCGCCAAATATCGTTTCAACTGTCTCTATATTTCTAATGACCCAATTTTTATTTTTTATTTTATTTCAAGCAAAGCCAATGCAACTATTAATGTAATTGTTCAAAAAACATTACGATTATTCGGTACGTTGACTAGTTAAAGTCAAAGAAGAAGTAGTTCAATTGCATTAATATAAAATGAAAAAAATATGCGATCGTTTTGTCGATATTTGATTAATGCAAATGACTGTTATTGTGTGACAATTGACAAAGTAAATCTACACAATTTTGGCTAACCAATTTCAAATAAATAAATTAAAAGGAAAAATAAAAATAATTTAAAGGGTTTTTTTTTATGAAAATGTAAATGCATTTACGGTACAATGACTGCAAATGAATTTCGTGCCAAATGTTGTCGACCTGTTCAACACTGGCTAAAGTCCAAAATACAAATAATAATAATTATTATTTAAATATATTAAAAGGAAGTTAACATTTCTTTGACTTTTTACAAAACATCAATAGAAAAATTTTTATTTTTAATTATAATTTAAGAAGAAATGACAATTTATATACTCAAATGTCTGACTAAATTAAAACTTTTCTACTTGTTTGATAATATTTTTTACAAATTAATTAGATAAATTATTTCTATTTGAAAATATTGAAATGTTTATCTAAAAGTAAACATATTTAATTGAAAAAAATGACTTTTAAAAATGATTATCATTAAAACATAGCTAAAAAATACAAACATTTTATAAACCAAAATAAACATAAATTATTTTTGGGTTTAAAAATTACATGAAGTGATGATCATTGTGAGTTTATTAATCATCAAATGTGTTATATAATTTTTTTCTCTTTTCTATTATTTTTATTATAAAAAAAAAAAAAACATTAATCTTAAACTGCGCAGTGCTAATAATTTTAGTATGTTATTTTTATTCTGTATATTCGTTTTTGTTTGTTACGTTCGTTTTAGTACTTTTTCATATAAAAAAAAAATTTTTTTAGATTTAATTTTAAACACGTAGTATATATAACGTGTGAATGAGCAAGGGTCCTTGAAAAAATTTCACTTGAATACTTTTATCGGTGGGTTAACATATATTTAGATTATTGAAGAGTGGAAATTTCATGCTTTAGACAGGTGCGGCCTTGAAGAATTTTTTCTTTTCAATTAAATAAATAATATGTATATCAAATCTCATGGATATAAAAGAAGAAATAATTATTTTAAAAACTCTATTTTCCATTAGTGTAATTGAAAAAAAAATAAATTTATGCAACAACAACAACAACGATATAAAAAAAAAAAATAACGTTTTCCAAAAAAAAAAGTTACATGCATCTTTTTTCATCATGAATTGGGGTTGGAAAAAAAATTTAAAACAATGGGTTTTTATGATAATCAAAAAGAAAAAATATATACAATTTTAATTCAATATTTTTCGGACTTACGTTGGTTAAAGAGATCCTTTATTTTGTTAATTAATAATTTGCGCAATAAACCACGTCTATTAATTCAATTAAATTTTTTTTTCTCTCTAAGTTAAAATAATTTAATGGAAATTATCTTTTTTTTTTTTTTTTTTTTTTTTTATCGCGCAGTATCAAGGAGTGAACTTTGATCCCGTTATTGAGAGGTATTTTAACGGGGTGGTGGTCCCGCGAATACTGAGCCTTGCTGACTGGTTTTGTCGCTCGATAAACCACCCTCTACTTCGTTGCTGTATACAATTTCCCCACTTGAGGGTTGCTATACAATCATCATACCCGGTATGCGATCATCCTTTAAAAAAAAAAAAAAAAATTAATAAATAAATAACTTGAAATATATATACTGAAAGCTGATGCTTTTTCAACAAACGACCTCTATATTTTTGCCCCTTAACTTGAATGTAGCTGAACATATTTAAAAATATTTTTAAATAGTCAATACTTATTGGAATAATTTGTTAATAAATTCTAAAACATTATTATCTTATCAAATTGTTTACCAGTTTTTAGATTTAAACAAAGAATTATGTCTATTTATTTTTTGGAAATCGAAAAACTGCTTTATCGACAACTTAGCAGAGCTTTTTAGCCCTTATAGATAAGACTTGACACGAGCCTTGCCGCCAGACTACGTCCTTACGAACAAATACAAAATTTTACCGCTCACTTCATCGGTTGTCTATTTAGTTAGTTAGATTTGTAGATGTTATCCAGATTCTTGATCCACTCTGGGTCATGTATCTTTACCACAGCCTGATCTATTCTGGATCCGAACCTTACGAAAAAGCGTCACACCCTGATCAGTATCTGGATCCATTACAGATTTGAAATAAGCAAGCCTGATCCGAACCTAACCTGCATCTCTACTGAACGGTCCTCACTTTACATTCATTATCATTTTTTTCAAATTAAACATAATTGATAAGTTTCGATACAGAAACGGGAAAAAAATGAACCAATGTAAAAATATGTATTCAATGATATTAATATATGTAAAAGTAAATGAATAAAGATACAATTTGAACTGAACTTATTAATTCAGAACTTGCTGACACGTGACAGCGTGAGTTTTTTGGTTTGATCGCGCAGTTCGATACTTCTATCGATGACCATAATAACTTTTAGTGTCTGCGTCTCGTAAAATTTTTCTCAGATATCTCAGAGAAGCATTTGATATTCGATAAAAAAATTCGGAATTGAAATGTTTTTCATTTTAAAAAATGTAAAATGAAGAAAACTGTTAATGTTAAATTTTTATTACCTGAAATTTTAATTAAAATAGCATTTCCGATTTTTCCAAAGAAAATAAATAACAAATCTACGATCAATAATAAAATAATAGCACTCAGTTTAATGTTAGTCAATTTTGAAAGTTACAATAGCTGTAAGGTAGTTTTATTTTCATTAATTTTTTTCAAATCATTTATCATAGATTTACATACACAAAGTACAACATATTTTTATATATTTATAACAACAATTGTTGTATAATGAGATATATTCTATTTGTTTTGGCTAATTCATAACCGAAACAGATCATTTGTTTTGGAAAAGAGTTGACATACTTTTCATAAATTATTTCCATTTAACAGTTTTTATTTTAAATTAGCTGTGCATGTTTGCAAATATTATTATCACATTTATTAACGTGGTATAAAAAATATTTGGACGATACATAAAGATCATGTAAAAATTTCAGCTGTGATATTCATCCTATTTTTTTATTTATTCATTTTGTTTATATTTTTTTTTATTATTTTTCATTTTTAGCATATAAGACACATGATATCAAAAAATAAAAATTATTAAATTAATCATAACGGAATTTTTATTATAATTTATTTCATTTTTTTGCTGGTCAGAAGAGTGAGTGAATAGAATTTTTTATTTTAGAATTTATATTTGTGTATATATATAAAAATTTGACTTTTAGTTTCAATTAAAATTCTCAATTCTTTCAGATTTATTTGCAATTCAGTTTCATATTAATTAATAGACTGTTATAAATTATTTGTTTTAAAATTTTTTTCATTGTTTAGTAATTAATAATAACCATTGAGAGCAACTGTTTGATAATTTTAGTATTAAAAATTCATTGACAGGTCGACTGCATTTTAAGTTAAAATATGTAAAAAAAATTACATATTACTAAAAAATATATTCACTTTGAAAAAACTATCATGTAAATGTTCGATAACAATTGACAATTTTGTTTATTTTTGAAAAACACAAATTAGCCTTTATCGAAAGGAAAAAAAAATTCATTTGTTGTGCAGTCCAGTCTTAATAGTTCAAATATTTTTACTTTATCGTTGTCATCATGAGACATTATTTAAAAATTGTAAATTATACAATAATGGTTTTTTTTTTTTGGTGAATTTCAATATATAAAGCGACAAAATAGAGAAGAGTTGTTAAAAATCTAACATTTACAACATCAAACAGTTAATGAATTAAATTATTATTTATCGAGTTTTTTTATGGCTGACTACTTTCAGTTAAACATTAAGTATCAATTTTTTATTTTTTTTTATGACGACAAATGTTATTTATATAATAAATATTTGAAAACCACACGAATGTACTTATTTATTTGTAAAATTTCCTACTATTAATAGAGATTAATGGAAGAATTAACGAGAAATCCAAAATAAAAAATCTTCTTTTTCCATAAGTTTTACTAATAATTATTTATCTTCATTTTTATTTTGAAACAACATCATCTCAATAATTTTTAAAGAACAGGAAATACGAAAAAAAAAATTATTAACAAATTGAGTTGGTCTGAATTATTTTTAAAAAATTTTTTCTTTTTTCGAAAAGTTAAAAAATATTTTGTATCATTATTATTAATATTGTTTATTTTTTTTGAACATTATTTTATTTATTAACAAAATAATGGATTTTTATAATTTTTAGAAACTTTCTTTATTGGCGTGACAAACATTAACAATTATTATGCCAAAGATTATTTGCCATTATTTTATTTTTTTTTGTTCGATTAAACATTTTCAAACTTTAGTTAGATATTATGTGTAAATTATAACTTTATAAACACTCTAAATATGTATTCATAAGTTACAATGTATACATCCCGAGTAGAAATTTTATATTGGGCCCGACTTAATATCGATATAACGTGTTTAACCTAAAAATTTTTCCCTATGTTTATACATGTTATCGCGATATTAAGTCGGACCCGATGTCGATTCGACAGAGCATTTCTACTAGGGATGTTTTTTTTTTTAAATACATTTTAATTTATATATCACTGCACGAATTAATGATAATTAATAATAATTTTAGATTACTTTTGAGTATATATTTTTCAATCATTTCGTACATAGTTGCTTTGTGTAGTTATTTATCATCTTAATTATTAATAAATAAATAGATGTTAATATTAATGTTAGTTTAAGTGGACCCCAATCGTAGTCGAACGCTTGTTACTGCGTGTCGAAGAATTTTATTTATTTTTTATTGTTTGGTTTTTTCAAACAGACCAACTCAGTTTTTATTATATTTATATTATCAGTAATATATTTATTGAAAAATAATTTACTTTTTCTTCTGATGACTGACTGTTTTCTTATTTTATTAAATATTTATTATTTTATTATGATAAGTTGATACTACTTTTATGTAAAAACGATAAAGATGCAAGACCTCAGTAGCATAGTTCAAAACTATTTATAAATTATTTCCATTTATTTATCGTTAAACATTATCAGGTGTAAATAGATTACAAGTTATTTGAAAGACACATAGATTGCACAAAATGGTACGCTGGTTAGATTTATTAAAATATTATAAATATTAATTATATATTTTTTATATTTTAAAATTATTTATCTGAAAATATTATTTTTAAAATTTGGCAATATAATTGTGCTGATTTAATCAATATATAAAGTAATCAACACAAATAATATATTTTAAAATCACAAATAACAACGTTATACTGTCATATTAATTAGAAATTAATTAACAAATTATAATTATTTTTCTTTTAACGAAATTATGAGTAATTTAAAATCATAAAAAATTCAATCATTTTTCATAATAACTTTATTATTATATCAATAATTATTTTATAATATAGATGTATAGAAAGTTTATAAAAGATAAAAGTATTATTTTCATTTTCACGTGAGATTTTTATAATAATATTGGAAAATTTATTCAAAGAATAATATTATTTTTCAATTGAATTGTATTGATAATAATTAAGCATTTCATTGTGATTACTTAGTTATTTTTTTGCATAATTTAAAAATTCTGTTGGACATTTTATTTTTGGTTGATTAATTATTTCAATTTCTTACTTGCATATAAATTAATAATTTTGAAAGTAATTTTAATTAATATTTATACTTTGATTATTTACCAAAGTTTAAAAATGGAATATTAATTGTTTAGGCTTCTCCACTTTCTGAGCATTGTGAGCTACGCTTTTTTTTGTGATTATTATCATGATGACGATGATGATGATGATGATGTTGTTGTTGTTGTTGTTGTGGTTGCTGATGTTGATGTACCATTTGACGTTTATTATCAACTGGATTTGAATGTCCAACAAGTAAATCAAGTGTACCACGTGATGCTGATGATTGATTCGTTGTTGTTGTTGTTGCTGTTGCTGTTGGTGGTGGTTGTAATGGTGTTGGAACTGGTGAGTCAGTTGGTAAAGGCATACAATGTAACACGTAACATCTAATACCAGCAAGAAACATTCCTATAATTTGTTCATCATATATTTCATATAAATTAGTTAATTTTATCAATAAAAAAATGAAATTTTGGTAGCATAATCATAATTTTATACCACAGAGAAGAAGAGTTGATCCAGCAATGAGCAATGCTAGTCTGTGATCAGTTGTTGTTGCTCCTGGTGCTAATTGTACCAATCCAACAACTAGTATCACTGCACCAAGTAGCAAACAAACAACAACTGCATGAAGTCCAGATATCTGTTTATTTAAAAATATAAATTCATCAAAATTACAAAATAAACTGTACACAGTTAAAAATAAAAAATTTAAATCGTTGAATATTTAATTAAAATTTCCTCGAAATAAAAATTTAAAATTACAATATTTATTTTCTATATACATTAAAAACATTGTTGAAACAAAAAAAAATGTTAATTTAATTTTTCTTTTTTAACCATTCAATTTTAAAAGACAATTCAGTCGAGATTTTTATTAAAAAACTTTACTGCATATACGAACTGCTCTGGATAGTTTTTATAAATTTAAAATTTAAATGTTTCATTTACTTTTTTTTTGTTTAAAAATAAATGATAAATCTTAACATAAAAATTACTCATTAAAACTTTGTAAAACAAACAATTCAATATTATTTTTTCTAAATATCAGCTTTACATTTTTTAAATAAAATATAGACAAATTTTATCATTAAAAAAGACGTTAAATAAATTTTTATTTTGTCTAAATGAGTATATTTATCCAACTAATTCTATAATTGTTTAAAAAAATCACCTTTCCACACAGATACAATTCAGGAAGTTGTTCAAAATGACTTGCATGTCCATGGGGAGATGTACTTGGTGGTGAACCAGAAGGTGGTGGCATCCATTGGCCACCCAAATAAAGTTGTGATGGTCTTTTAGTACGTTTTTCTTGTCTACGACGTTCATGGCGTACAGCCACTGCTGGCATTGCTCCAATCATCCTTAAAAAAATTAAATAAATTATAAATAAAAATCATCATCAATCATAATCAATATCTATCAACGAAAAATACCATTTTCAATATTTCCTATATATTTTCTAATTAAATAATTCAAAATATATAGTAAAAGTTCTACTAGAAATATCATCATCTGAAAATTAATCAAGTCAAGTTTTTTTCACTTTTGATTCATGTAATTTTCTATTTACATTATTTTCTGGTTACATTAAACATTGCTCTATACTTGTAACTCTTTATCATCATGAATATAATGATAATTAAAATATTATTTTACATTAAA
>JAPYYR010004893.1:0-10275 GCA_030523065.1 Aphidius colemani | reverse complement strand
TATTTATAATTTTTTTTCTTTCAGGGATATTGTTTTGTTGATGACTGGCTTGGATAATTCAGGAAAAACTGTAGTCTTGAAGCATTTAGATAATGGTAATGAATTAATTGCGCAAAAAAAAAAATGTTTATGTTTGTAATTAATTAGATAATTATTATTTAAGATCCAAATTTGGATGTGGTACCAACAATGGGCTTCAGATATGTTCCCTTAAATCATAAATTATATTCAATAAAAGTTTATGATGTTGGTGGAGGACCTACAATAAGAGCAATTTGGAAGAATTATTACAATGATGTGAGTATTAATTGATGCATTTTAATTGTTAACTAAAAAAATTCATAATAAAAAATGTATCCTCGACATCAATGGACATTTTACAGATTCATGGTGTTATTTATGTTGTGGATGCTAGTGATATGTCACGTCTAGATGAAAATAAAAATATATTTGGTGAATTAATTTCAAATGAAAATATCGCTGGAAAACCAATATTATTGTGAGATCATTAAATCATTTTAAATGTTATTTTAGAACAGCACAATTGACACGTTATTTTGTTATTTTTTGTTACACAATTTTGTTTCAGCTATTCACCAACTTTTCATTTATTATTTACAGTTTTTTGTTGTTCAATTTTAATTGAATAAATATGTTTTTTTTCTTCTTTTAGATTGGCAAATAAACAAGACATACCTGGTGCAATTGATGAGCTAGATGTCGTTGAAAGTCTTGACGTTGAAAAAGTTGCAAATTCCATGCGTTGTCCAACGAGAGTTGAAATTTGTTCTTGTATTTTTACCCAAGACAAAGCAAAATCCAGTACTTCCGGAATAAAAAATGGATACAAGTAAATAATAAATAATATTATTCAATTATCATTATTATAAATTAAATGAATGAAATTAAATGTTTAAAAATTTAGTTGGCTTTTAGAAACAATAGCTAAAAATTATGAAAGTTTAAATGAACGTGTTAAAGCTGCTCAGCCAGTTCCTGTTGTTAATAATAAAACGAGAAGAAAATCATCAACAACATCATTGTCATCAAGAACATCAGTACATTCAAATCCATTTAAACCAATTCACCAAGCTATTGCAGTTGCTGAAGCAAAAACACATTCAAATGTAAATGGCAAGTAATTACCAAGTAAAATAAATAAATTTTTTTTAATTGTTAATTTTTAATTCAACAGGTGTAGAACATAAAAAGTTGCCATTTATGAAAAAATTAATAAAAAATAATAAAACAGCACCAATGCAAATGGGATCAAATGGTCCAGCTATTAACAACAATGACCAACATGATGACAATCATATTGTCAATATTATAGAAACATTTCAAGTGCCTGAAAATAGCCAACGAATTTCATTGATGACACTGGATCCGTTAAACTTGATAAATGATTTTGAAAATCGTGAAATGCCAGCTAGACCATTTACAGCTCCTCCATTGTCGTATAAAAAAGAAATTATTAATTTATCTGTTGCTGTTATACCTGGACAAGTGCCTCAATGACAAATGAATATAATAATAAAAAATCAATATGACTGCTCAGTTTATATACACACCTACAAGTACATGATTATTATCATTTGTTTTTTTTTTTTTAATCAATTAAAAATACATGTGTATCGCGATAATTTGATATCGATCAAGTTGATTTATATTTTTTAAGTATAAATTTTATATATTTAAATAAATAAAAATACAATTTTTATTATATAAAATTTAATATTTTATTTTTTCATTTATTTATTATTTTCTATTTGCAATTTTTTATTAGCAATAAATAATGCTTTGGTCTATGATTTCCTCTAATTATTTGAGAACTTTGATCACGACGTTTGAAAATTCAAATTTATCTATCAATTGTCCCGCCATAAAAAATATAAAATGGCGAAATCGATAAAGAAGCTTTTGGCAGTTTTTATTGCCTCTAAAAGCACTCTAAAGATACTATTAATTGAACTAATAATAATTAATTTTAAAAAGGTAAGATAACAATTGACTGCTCATGTTAATATCAAATCCTGAGAATTGTTATTAATATTTATTTGTTTCTTTTAAAAAACAGTTAGGTTATAACTGTGTAAAATAAAACAAGTGTTAAATAAATTAATAGTTTATATTTTATTAATTACAGACAAAATGAAGATTAAAAATGGAAAAAAAGTCAAGACAAATAAAAAAATTGAAAAAATTGAAAAGGACTTGAGTAGTATGACTCCTGATGAATTTTTGGATCAGAGTTTTGAAAGTAGTGATGATGAAGAAAATGATAAAATGTCTGGAAGTGAAATAGACGACAATGGTGATGATAATGAAAATAATAAAATGTCTGGAAGTGAATCAGACGACAGTGGTGATGAATATCAAACTGTAGAAAGGCACAAGCAAGATTTAGAAAATTTGGCTAAAAAGCATCCAGATTTATATAAAACAATTAAAAATGATGAAAAAAGTCTTCTTGATTTTGACATTTCAGATAATGAGAATATGTCTGATGATGATGACGAGTTGGGTGACGATTCAAAGTTCCATACTCCCAGCACAAATCTTGAGGTAAATAATAATTTATTTAAAATAGTCTACCAAACTTGATCAACATTTAATTCAACGACTTAATTGTATTTGTGTTTATTTATTTTAATAGGTTGCTAGTGACGAGAGTGATTTTGAGCCAGGTGATGATGATGAAGACGCCACTGAAACTGGAAGAATAAAAATAACTCTAAAGTTATTAAAAACATGGGAAGAAGAACTTGTCACAGACAAATCATCAAAAACTATTAAAAATGCTGTTGATGCATTTCATGCTGCTTTGGTGACAATATCAGATCCAGATAATAGCAAAGATTGTTTATTCCAAGTTGAAGGAAGCGCAATATTCAATGGAGTTGTACAGCTGTGTATTTTACATTTACCAGTTGCATTTAAAAATTTTTTAAACATTCACGATGGAAGATTTGAAGCCCACAAGTCAAAGAAATTTGCCAAAATAAAAGGTGTCATCAAGTGTTACCTTGTTGATTTGATAAAAATTCTACACAGTGTAACATCTGCAGAGATTTTGGTTGTGTTGCTCAAGCATCTTCATCAAATGTTACCATATGCTCAATCATACTCATCACTCAAGAGGCCACTGTTGAGAATTCTTCTTAAATTGTGGTCAACTGGAGAAGAGAATGCTCGTGTTGTCTCATTTTTAAATATCATAAGAATTGCAACAAGCCGCCAAGAATCAATTCTCGAAACTTTATTCAAGACAATGTACATTAAATACGTTGAAAATTCAAAGTTTCTATCACCAAGTACAATGGCTGGCATTAATTTCATGAGACATTCACTCGTTGAAATTTATAATCTCGACAATAATCTTGCATACAATCATGCATTTTTATATATTCGTCAATTGGCAATTCATTTGAGAAATGCAATGACATTAAAGAAAAAAGAACACTTTCAATCTGTTTACAATTGGCAATTTATAAATTCACTACGTTTTTGGTCAGATTTGGTAATGCGATCTAAAAAAGACACAATGTTACACACATTGCTCTATCCACTTGTTCAAATAATCACAGCAACAATACAATTAGTTCCAACATCACAATATTATCCTCTTCGTTGTCATTGTGTTCAAATTTTAATAAATATATCAAAAGAAACTGATACATTTATTCCAGTTTTACCCTATTTGCTGGAAGTATTAGCAAATTATGATTTCAACAAAAAACACACGAGAAATTCAAAGAATCCTATATCATTTATTTGTCTGTTGAAATTATCAAAAGCACAATTAAATGAAAAAAGTTTCAAGAATGAACTTGTTGAAACTTTATATCAATTAATTCTGGAAAGTGCATCAAAAGATAGTAGCTTTGTTTATTTTCCAGATATATATATTCCTTGTGTTATGGAATTGAAGGCATTTTTAAGAAAATCTAAAGTCGCTACGTTTTCAAATAAAATGAAACAACTTCTTGATAAAATTAAAGAAAATCGTCAATTTATTGAAACTGAAAGAAATAAAATAATTATTGATTTGAGTGACATGAAAGCAATATCACATTGGGAGCAAAACATTAGAAATCAAGAAACACCAATTACAGAATTCTACAACAGATGGTTCAAGGTGCACCAGAAAGCACAATTAAAAATGTTATCTCAAAATGAAACTAAAGATGATTACAAAATTACAAAAAGCTCAAAAAGATCAAAAAGTCAAAGTAAAAATCAAAATAACAGTGATCATGACAGTGATCTTGATATGCCAGTTGAAGAAATGGAAAAATTATTGAAAAAACAAGAAGAAAGAAAAAAGAATAAATCTAAAAGACAAAAAATTCAACGTAATAATGATGCTGATGAAGAAAAATCACCAAGAGAAAGTAATGATATCGTTAAAAATGCAAGCATCAATGATTGGGATTAAAATTATTAAATTGAAAAAACTTCTTGTACAAGATTAAATGTATTGTTGCATATAAAAAATAAATTCAATTGTTTTACAATAATAATCACCATCATCATCAATTTATTTTTCCAATATAATAATTTACAAAAATATATTTAAATGTTTTTATTTTAACTCATTATTCAACAAAACATCATTGGCCCTTAAGAACATGATTTAGTGTTGAAAGAAGTGGATATTTATCTCCATATTTACCAAGAAAATCATCAGTTTCCAAACTCCAAATCATTGCACCTCCAAGTTGACGTTCAATAATAAATTCAGCTTTTTTTTTTATTGATCTGTGACAATTAAAATTCAAAATTAACAACAAGAAATTATCAAAATTTGTCAAAAATAAATAATTAAATTACTGGATATCATCAAAGCTGACCCACTGATTTTTATTGACAGCATATGGAACACATCGTTCTTTGTCAAATGTAATTTTCCATGATTTATCATTTTGACATTTTTCTAAAATTTCATTGTAACCCAACATACCGGCTTCTCTGGTATATGGTCTAGCTGCACCAGGTCCACAAGCTGGTGATCCAACTTTATTATCATTTTCATTTGATAAAGTAAATGTTCTTCCATAAAATGCAACACCAAGATTTTTTATTTAAAATAATTTTTAATTTATTGAACCACTTACAACATTAAGTTTACAATCATTTCCAAATTCATCATTTCCAGGTTTTAATTCTGCATTCATACCAGTTTTTGAATCCCAGGAACCCTTTAAATCATATGTCATGAGGTTGATGAAATCCAGATATTTACACATCTCTTGAATGTCATAAGATTGTGAAGCTGATGATTCAGCAGCAGCAACAGCAGCACTCAAAATAAGACCAGCTTTATCAAACTCAATTCTCATTACTTTTAACAGCTCAATATAATTTTTAACGTCACATTTATTGCCACCACGTTGTCCAGGATATTCCCAATCAATATCTAATCCATTAAAATTATATTTTTCAACAAATGCAACAGCATTTTTAGCAAATTGTTTACGTGAATCATCAGTATTTGCCATATGTGAATATTTTTCAGATCCTTGATTCCAACCACCGATGGCAATTAGTGTTTTGGTGTTTGGACTTAATTTACGAAGTTGATTGAATTTATTAAAGCCATCTTTACCTCCACCATCTGATAGATCTGCCCAGGGATCAAGAACTTTGATGTCATTGCCATCACCAAGTCCAACAAATGTATAAATCAAATGGGTACACAGAGTTGGATCTATCATGTTGATTTGAAAATTACCATCATCTGGACGATACACTGACCAGCTTCCAAAATATCCAACTATTCTTTCTACAATAAAATGTAATAATTAAATTATTTTACTCAGCCAGGATGATAATTTTTATTGTTAAGACATTTAAAAATACACAAACTTGACATGTTGATGAAGGCTAACAATATTATTTACTAATTCAAAGAAAGGCAGTGATAAAAATATTAAATTTTTAAGAGAGAAAAAAGAAAGTCTTTTTAGCAAAGTGGGGAATCATTATGATGTTGTTGATGAGTCATTTGTTATTGCCATTAAAATATCAAGTTAAAGTGAGAAATCATTATGATGCTGTTGATGAGTCCTTTGTTGTTACATGATGACTAATTTTTATCAAGTTTATATGAGTTTGTATAAGAAAATATTATATGATATTTAAAATCAAACTCCAAAGCGATAAAGTGATATCGCAATGACATTAACATTTTTTTTTTTTGTCGTAGAAAATAGAAACTCAGCTTTATTAAATGCAATTTTTATACATTTTTTTTTTGTGCAAAAGCACTGCAAGGTGTCAATAATAATTAATAATAATTAACACAACACGTGTTTCAAATATAAATTTGTTGAAAGAAATATTGTGTTGTGTAAGTCAGATATTTGTTTAACTGATAAACATTTTGTTGATAAGTCATTGACTTTGTTGTTTGTCTTATCAAAATTTTGTACTAATAATTATTTATGTTACAGATTTAAATAGTTAACTAAAAAAATAATCTAAAAATGTCCAGTGAAGACTTTGCCAAAATGAAAATTGGATTTATTGGTGGAGGAAATATGGCTCGAGCAATTGGAGGAACTCTCATACAAAAAGGTAATTTTTTAATTTCTGTTTAGTAAATAAATAATGAATAATTTACGTGACAAATGTATTTTATTTTTTAGACATTTTCCTTCCCAAAAATGTTTGGGTTTCATCAAGAACTAGAAAAACACTTGATTACTGGGATAGTCTTAATGCAAATACGACATTCAATAATGGGGAAGTTTTTGATAACTGTGATATCGTATTTTTAGCAGTGAAGCCACAGTTTTTAGAAGAAGCAATGGACATGACAGTAACTAAGTCCCTTTGTGGAATTGTCATCTCAGTTATTGTTGGTGTAACTATTGAATCATTGGAGAAGGTTAGTAGATTGAATTATAATAATTTATTCTATAATGATTAATTAATTTTCTTTATAATTGCAGCTGCTAGGAAAAACATTTACAATGAATTTACGGTCTGGAATATTTGATGTAATCAGAACAATGCCAAACACACCATTGACTGTTGGTGAAGGAATAACAGGTAAGCCTTCTTATCTTTTTCTTTTTTCATTTTCACCAACAACTTTGATTTATTTTTAGTTTATTCTGCTTCAAAACGCTCTTCATGCAAAGATACCAAAATTGTTGTGGAACGAATATTTTCCAACATTGGATTGATTGAAGAAGTTGATGAAAGTGCAATTGACAGCATTGGTGCATTGTCTGGCTCTGGACCTGCCTATGTAATGATAAATAAATAAATAATAATAATTTGATTATTTTAAAAATTAAAAATATCAATAATTTTTTAGGCATTTCAAATGATTGAGGCTCTTGCTGATGGTGCAGTTAAAAATGGTATACCACGTGCTTTGGCAATAAAATTTGCAGCCCAGGTATTTGTTGGTGCTGGTAAAATGGTACTTGAAAGTGGTAAACATCCTGGACAACTTAAAGATGATGTATGTTCACCTGGTGGATCAACAATTGCTGGTATTCATGCAATGGAACTTGGTGGTGTTCGTGCATCATTAATGAATGCTGTTGAAGCTGCAGCAAAGAGATCCAAAGAATTGGGATCTATGTCTAAATAAATTGACAAATGACTTTTATATTTTTACTTTAATAATTATTCATGTTAAATTAGTGTTAAAAAAATACATTTTTCCATACTAAATAAATATTGAATTAAAAGTTTTTATTGACACAATTCAAGTAATTTTTTATTAAATTGAATAAAATAATTAATTTATAAATTATTATTTACACATGTTATTTAAGATTGTATTATTTATTATTTATTTTTTTGTATACTCAACACAACGAGATGGATCAGTTGTATAATAATCCTGACATTTAGTCATGAGTCTTTTTAAAGCTTGAATATATTTTCTCTGTGTCTCATCATTCATAACGTGGGCAACATTTTTAGAAAAAATTTTTTCTCTTCCAGTACGTGCATGGATACCAACCATGGTGACACCAATGGGCCAAGGAGAATTTCCAATAGCCATTTGTAAATATGCATCACTTGCCTATAAATAAAATAAATAAATTTCAATGACAACAACATTAATTGCATATTTAATTGACAAATAAACTTACCAAGATGTAATTTCTTTCCAACAAATGCTTGACAATTTCAGTCAAACTGTCTGTGATATCTTCTGGCAATGATTTATTCTTGAGTTTTCTCAATAGAGGTTTTAAATATTCTCTTGTTTGTGCATATGTTGCACTGTCCATTTTACCTTTTGTACTCATTTTTTCAGCAGTACCACGACTGTTCAATTGATTGCCCCATACTTGTACAAGAAATTGTAGAAATCTTGTTATCACAGTCATGTCAAATTCACGATTTCCACGATTTAATTTCTCACTCATTTGTTGAATGTCATCATAGGTCATCTCCTCATCTGGAACTGGTACATCACCTTTTTTAGCAACGTCGTTTGGCTTTGATAATGACACGAGTTCATCCAAATATGCTTGGTCAACTTGATCCATGGCTGCTTGGAAATCATTTCGAAATCCCTGATAGAAATTAAAAATAAAATATTCATTACATCAAATTAATCAGTGTGTTTTAACAGTCTTTTTTATCAACTTACTCTGTTGGCTTCTGGCTCGAGAATTTCACATTTACGTAATCTTTGAAATGCAACTAGTTCTGATTCTCCAAACAATAATATTGGCTCACAACGTTCACGTAGACGTCTTATAACTTCTGGTCTTGACAATTGATGATCTTTTTTATTTGATACTGAACCTTGTGATTCAGGTTCTTCTGTTTCATTTGTTGTGTTTTTATTCACAGCACTTTGTAAAGTTTCTGTCTCTTTTGCTATTAGCTCACTTCTTTTAAAATATTTTTTTTTACCATCCTGTTGAATATAATTGCAACTTATTATCAAAACAAAAGCTATGTTTATTGTTTTTTTTTATTTATTAAATTATAATTAATTGAGTTGATATTTACCATCATTTCTTCAAGCTGTTTTCTTTTTTTCATCATTTCTGCTTTTAAAATATCCATTGTTTATTAATTATTGTTGAGATGTCAAAAGAAAACAAATATAAATTTACTGATACGTATGACGATTTATCAATAACAGGTGCTTTCTTTTAACAAAATCTTCTATCGGAACTCCGGGTGAACGCCATCTGTTGAATCAAAAAGCGTCATTTATTAGCAAATATACAAAAGAACTTCTGAAATTCCTCACACGGCAGAAATATTTTTCACGGATATCGAATTTTTTGATTCGTAGGCCTTTACAAGAAAAGGAAAGCTGATTCTGCATGGAATGCCGAAAGTCCATTAAAGAAAAAAAGAAAAATTAATAATTAAATTTGAGTTTCAAAATAACATTAAAATATTAACTAATTAAATTCATGAATATTTCTGATTGATTATCACAACATCATATGAATATTTAATTATTAAATTATAAAATTGTTACAGAATATTTTACTTTTTTAAAATTTCAATATTATTTCTCCTTTTTTAATATGTAAACACGACGAATAACATAAGTAAAAATAAATAAACCATGATACAGTTATTTTACTGTGTTTTGTTAATTAATTCAATGATTCCGAGATAAATAATATTTCATGCATACATATTCGTTGTTTTTTTTAAATTTGATACTTCCTTTTCATTTCTGTTTGCTTGATAGATTTTTAAAATAAAATTAATTTAAATAAAATTTACCTCCTCAATATTTATATTCGCCTGATACTTGAAAAAAAAAAATTTCACTCTTCTCGAAATTTACTTCTTCGATATTATAATTTCCTAATTTTTTTTTTCAAAAATTTTTTTGATTTGTATCAGGATCATAGAATGACCGAGGAGGTATTCGTTGATTTTAAAATTTACCTCTTCGATTTTATAATTTCCCAATTTTCTAATTTTTTTTTTCAAAAATTCTTTGATTTGTATCAGGATCATAGAATGACCGAAGAGGTATTCGTTCATTTAAAATTTACTTCTTCGATTTTATAATTTCCCAATTTCCCAATTTTTTTTTTCAAAAATTTCTTTGATTTGTATCAGGATTATAGAATGACCGAAGAGGTATTCATTCATTTAAAATTTACTTCTTCGATTTTATAATTTTATAATTAACTTAAAAACTTAAAAACTTAAAAACTTAAAAACTTAAACACTTAAAGACTTAAAAACTTAAAAACTTAAACACTTAAACACTTAAACACTTAAACACTTAAACACTTAAACACTTAAACACTTAAA